>ML677386.1:1453541-1463824 GCA_007922305.1 Dermatemys mawii
GTAAGCCAAAAGGCAAGTTATTAATTGGTATATTTCAACAAATTGCTTTATTTTATGTTCTATTTAACCAAATCTTCAGTGTTCACTATAGAAAACCTTGCATGTTGTCAAGAATCAGAGGAGTAGCCGTGTTAGTCTGGAATTGCAGAAGTAACAAAGAGTCCTGTGGCACCTTAAAGACTAACTAAAGTATTAGAGCATAAGCTTTTGTGGGCTAATACCCACTTCGTCGGATGCATGCAGTGGAAGTATCCAGGGGCAAGTATAAATAGGTAGGCAAGAACCAGGTTGGAGATAAGAGGGTTAGTCCAATGAGGCTGAACCAGCTTGTTATCTCTAATCAGGGAGGGTGAGGTATTCCTCTAGGAGCTGAACTGGAGGTGTGAACAGCAAGAGAAGAGAAACTGTTCTTGCAGTTAGCTAGCCATTCATAATCCCTATTCAATCTTGAGTTGATTGTATCAAATTTGCAAATGAATTGCAGCTCTGCCATTTCTCTTTGCAGTCTGGTCTTAAAGTTTTTTTGCTGCAATACAGTGACTTTTAAATCTGTAATTGTGTGTGCAGGGAGATTGAAGTGTTCTGCTACAGGTTTTTGTGTATTGCCATTTCTGATATGTGGTTTGTGTGCATTTATCCTTTTTCGTAGAGACTCTCCAATTTGGCCAATGTACATAGCAGAGGGACATTGCTGGCACATAATGGCATATATTACATTCATAGATGTGCAGGTGAATGAACCAGTGATGGTGTGGCTGATCTGGTTAGGTCCTGTGATGGTGTTGCTGGTGTAGATATGTGGGCAGAGTTGGCATCGAGGTTTGTTGCATGGATTGGTTCCTGAGTTAGAGTTATTATGGCACGGTGTGCTGTTGCTGGTGAGAATATGCTTGAGGTTGGCGGGTTGTCTGTGGGTGAGGACTGGCCTGCCTCCCAAGACCTGTGAGAGTGAGGGATTGTTGTCCAGAATGGGTTGTAGATCTCTGATGATGCGCTGGAGAGGCTTTAACTGAGGACTGTAGGTAATGGCCAGTGGTGTTCTGTTGTTTTCTTTCTTGGGCTTGTTTTGCAGCAGCAGGCTTCTGGGTACACATCTGGCTCTGTTGATCTGTGTCCTTATTTCCTTGTGCAGGTATTGTAGTTTTGAGAAAGCTTGGTGAAGATCTTGTAGGTGTTGGTCTCTGTCTGAGGGGTTGGAGCAAATACGATTGTACCTCAGTGCTTGGCTGTAGACAATGGATCATGTGGTGTGTCTGGGATGGAAGCTGGTGGCATGAAGGTAGGCATAGCTTCAATTACAGATTTAAAAGTCACTGTATTGCAGCAAAAAAAACTTTAAGACCAGACTGCGAAGAGAAACTGCAGAGCTGCAATTCATTTGCAAATTTGATACAATCAACTCAAGACTGAATAGGGATTATGAATGACTAGCTAACCACAAGAACAGTTTCTCTTCTCTGGCTCTTCACACCTCCAGTTCAGCTGCTAGAGGAATACCTCACCCTCCCTGATTAGAGATAACAAGCTGGTTCAGCCTCATTGGACTAACCCTGTTATCTCCAACCTGGTTCTTGCCTACCTATTTATACTTGCCCCTGGATACTTCCACTGCATGCATCCGACGAAATGGGTATTAGCCCACAAAAGCTTATGCTCTAATACTTTAGTTAGTCTTTAAGGTGCCACAGGACTCTTTGTTACTTCTGCAATTCCAGACTAACACGGCTACTCCTCTGATTCTTGACAACATGCAAGGTTTTCTATAGTGAACACTGAAGATTTGGTTAAATAGAACATAAAATAAAGCAATTTGTTGAAATATACCAATTAATAACTTGCCTTTTGGCTTACTTATAATGGTTTTCTATCATAGACAAATGGCACAAACTCATTAATGGATTTCAATATTTTCATTCAGCCGTAGATAAATGATTTGGGAGAAAAGTCTGAATTTTGAGCTTTTCTATTGTTACAAAGAGATCTAATGCTTTACTGGTCAGGAAAACAAAACTATTGTATATGGATCTAAACCACTGATAATTTACTAATGCTGAGGGGGGGTGTGGGAAATGTAATACATGGATAGTTGCCAGACATATAGGTTTCTTTAAAAGCCATACAAATTAAATTGCAGGAGTGTGATGAATAAACAAGAAGTAAGAAAATAAAGAATCCCTTTTTATTACGCTTTTTGTATTAGTTCAAAAGTACTGTCCTACAGTGCAGTGGATCTCTGTAATGACTTTAACGTCAATTAAAACTCATAGCTGACAAAAAAAGAATTGAAAAGCAAGAATTTTGGAAACTTGAAATTTCCATAAATCTCATTAATATTAGGAAGTTTGGGGACAACTCTAAAGTTTAATTTTATAAGTATAAATTGAAGGACTTCCACCCGCCCCCTTTTACCAAAGGTAAATGTATGGCTTTTGATAGATTTACAGTATATATTGCATACAGGTCCCATATTTAGGCAAAACTCCCTCTGAATGGGGTTATAGAAGTCCATACTTCAAAAGACTAAACTGACTTTGTGCTGAGTGCAATGCATCCACATTTTAAAACACAAGGGGAAAAAATCAACAACAACAAGCCTACATTTTGGGTAGCTCCAACTGGTACAAAATGCAGTAGCAACACAAGTCACTGCCCACTGCTACAGTCTCTGAACTAGCTCCCCATCGAACACAGAGACCAGTTAGGTATCTGTCCTGATTTTTAAAGTCATCCAGTATATTGTACTTTGCTGTCTGAGAGACTCCTTCCACAACTATGACCATCCATAACAGCTAGAAAATTAAACTAAAACTAGACTAGAACAATTAAACTGTAGACCAATAAGGACAGGTTCATGAGTGCAGGAAATAGAACTTTCACAGGGACTAGGAATAGTCTATGGAACTCATTCCTGCAACAAATAAGAATGACCACCAACTAACCAATTTCAGAACTAAATGCAGCATTCATTTCACCAAGTTAACTTTTCTTCAGTAATAACAATACACATATACACTCTCATATATTAACATAAACAGTGGAATAAACTAATCAGGCTATTCCTCTTATAGTATGAGGATGAAAAGAGTGAGAGAGATTATTATTATCTCTGTTTTTAAAAGCTGGATAGCTGCTTAGGTAACCAAAGCCAGTGGAATATAAAGCTCCAATTCAGCAAGGTATTTAACCACATGCCTCACTTTAAGTATGTGAATAATCCCATATATTATTTCAATGGTACTACTCACATGATTAAAACTAAACATGTGTTTAAGTATCTTGCTGAACTGGGGCCTAACTGATTTATTTAATCACTCTGTGTAATCAAATAGATAAAATACATACAATAAAGAAGATATTCCTGATGATATCATGGACATAGTTCCATCATAATTAATGTTTTCATTGTTTTCACATGATACACATTTAAAGTCAAATAATAATCTATGCATCCCAGATTAGAACCTAGCCTCTTTGGACCTTAACCAAAGCACACTAATCTGTGAATATACTTCCACTGAGTTCAGTGTGCTCTGAAACCCTGCATTAGGTACTCTGGAGAATTGGACTGATTTGTATCTTAATCATGGTATATAAAGATCTTTCACAGTCAATGAAAGAAATGGCACATTTTTAACTTTTTACTATTTTCTGGACCACAGATCCTCCTGCTGCAATGACCTCTTTATGTTCATTGCCATATTATGTTAAAATATTAATTTTTTAAATCTAAATAAATGGAGGGGCTATGAGTTTTTTTTAGTGTGCCTTTAAAACCTGTTTTGTTTCTTGTTTTATTTTAAATATACTAAACAGTGCAAGACAGGTCTAGTTTGAGTTTTAGGAGGCCTTTCTGCATATAGTGACAACATCAGCTACCTATCACAATAGCTAGGACAGTGGGATTCTGTTCTTTATTGGCAGCAGGTTATTTATTACAACAGGTACAGTTTCTCTGGATGTAATTCAGAAAGTTAATCTTGATATTCAAATAGTCTGTCCTTTGTCAGGCAGACTTACTATTCAATGCAACAAACAGACAACCATGTTTTGAATGACTTAGCACCCACTAACAAATAAATTATTTATACACAGAGATATTCCTCAAAAATAGTGTTGTATGGTGAATGTATCTGCATTTTATTATTGCAGACAGAAAATAATCTGCAATGATTCATAAGGAAAAATACTATTCGTATGTGTGAAGTCCATTTTCCTTAGCCCCTACTGTTGCATACACATGGCTGTCATCTAAGACAGAAATTAACAAATGTGCATGCTTTTTTTTTTTTAAAAAAAAGAACCGCCTTCAAGGGGTAGGTTCTTAAACTACATCAGATGAAAATGTGACTGTTTTTCGTGGCTTCTCTTCTGCTGCAGAGTAGGCACATTAAAAAGACATAGCTGTCTATCTCACTGTACACATGCCACAGTAAAATGTGTTATTTACTGATAAAAACCACATGACAGCAATTGAAAAACAGGACTTATTCTGTCAGTCAAATTAGGGAGGCAGAATATCTTTCATGCCAACTGATTACTGTCTGGTTCTAAGTGTGGCGAACTGCCAGATCAATTATAATGGTGCAGAAGAGGAAATATGAAGACAGATTGGCTTAATTCTAAACAGAAGCATCAGTAAAATGGAAACCTAGGGACATTTTAATACAGGAGCCAATTACTTAAAAGGCATCTTTGGCCTACACTGCAGTTTTTATGTATATTGTTTCCTTTTACACAAAGGATTAAAAAAGGGAAATCAACATACTATGGCATATTTCAGATGTAAATAACTGTATATGGATGTCACTAAAAATCTACATAAGGATGGCACTGAGAAAGGCACTTTTCTGAAGTTTTTTGTGACAAGGGTGCAGGAATATAGCTGGATAATTCACTATGCAAGCAAATCAACCAATAACATTTAAGAGAATTTCATCACATTGGCACATTGATGTGCTCTCTCTCTCTTTTTCCTGTTCTGCTATAATTAGTCAAAGCAAAAAGAGAGGATTAGACTTCTCTGACATCCAACTTTCTCTCCTAATGTTTATTATTCTATTAGTAAAAAGAACAAGGAGTACTTGTGGCACCTTAGAGACCAACTAATTTATTTGGGCATAAGCTTTCCTGGGCTAGAACCCACTTCATCAGATGCACAGAGTGGAACACACAGTAGGAAGATTATATATATATATACACATATATACATATATATACACATATATATATACACACACAAACAGAACATGAAAAGGTGGAGCTTGCCATACCAACTTTAAGTGGCTAAGCGATTAAGGCGAGCTATTATCAAGAGAAAAAAACCTTTTTGTAGTGATAATCAGAATGGCCCATTTAAAACAGTTGACAAAAAGGAGTGAGTAACAGTAGGGGAAAACTAGCATGGGGAAATAGATTCAGTTTGTGTAATGACCCAGCCACTCTCAATCTTTATTCAAGCCTAATTAAATAGTGTCCAGTTTGCAAATTCATTCCAGTACAGCAGTTTCTCATTGGAGTCTGTTTTTGAAATTTTTTTGTTAAAGAATTGACACTTAAGTCTGTTACTGAGTGACCAGAAAGATTAAAGTATTCTCCTACTGTTTTTTGAATGTTATGATTCCTGATGTCAGATTTGTGTCCATTTATTCTTTTGTGTAGAGACTGTCCAGTTTGGCCAATGTACATGGCAGAGGGGCATTGCTGGCACATGATGGCATATATCACATTGGTAGATGTGCAGGTGAACGAGCCACTGATGACGTGGCTGATGTGATTCGGTCCTTTGATGGTGTCACTTGAATAGATATGTGGACAGAGGTGGCACTGGGCTTTGTTGCAAGGATAGATTCCTGGGTTAGTATTTTTGTTGTGTGGTGTGTGGTTGCTGTTGACTATTTGCTTCAGGTTTGGGGGCTGTCTGTAAGCCAGGACTGCTCTGTCTCCCAAGATCTGTAAGTGAGAGATCGTCCTTCAGGATAGGTTGTAGATCTTTGATGATGTGCTGGAGAGGTTTTAGTTGGGGGCTGAAGGTGACGGCTAATGGAGTTCTGTTACTTTCTTTGTTGGACCTGTCCTGTAGTAGGTGACTTGTGGGTACTCTTCAGGCTCTGTCAATCTGTTTCTTCACTTCAGCAGGTGGTATTGTAGTTTTAAGAATGCTTGATAGAGATCTTGTAGATGTTTGTCTCTGTCTGCGGAATGGAGCAAATGCGGTTATATCATAGAGCTTGGCTTAGACAATGGATCGTGTGGTGTGTCCTGGAAGCTGGAGGCATGTAGGTAAGAATAGCAGTCAGCAGGTTTCTGGTATAGGGTGGTGTTTATATGACCATCACTTATTAGCACAGTAGTGTCCAGGAAGTGGATCGCTTCCACGATTGGTCCAGGCTGAGGCTGATGGTGGGATGGAAATTGCTGAATCATAGTGGAATTCCTCAAGGGATTATTCTATTAGTGTTTATTATTCTATGACTTACATCTCTCAACACTAGAATAAGAAGGATGGCAGTTTTATTAATAATGGGAAAATGCTGAATCAAATTCTTCATCCTTTGAATTGCAAGTTACTATACCAGTCCTTTAATGTCCACATGGAAACCTTAGATTTTCTACAATAGAGTACAACAGTATATCCATCACAGAGCTCATAAACTAAGCATGGTCCAGCCTGGTCAGTGCTTGGATGAAATCTCAAAGGAAATTTTCAGGTGCTGATAAAGAGAAGATTATGATACTGTAAAAGGGCTGTTCATTCTGAGTTGGTGTTGAACTCATGATCAAATACAGTGCTAAGTGACATTGTGCTGAATGAGATATAAAAAGTAAGAGCACAGAAATCCCATAGCACTTTTTACAAGAATAGCAGTATGAATCCCTCTCAGTGTCTGGCCCAGCTGAAAGTGAATAATTATATTGTGACCTTCCAAATAATTCCTCGCATAATATTAAATGGAAAAGTAATTCTTAACAATTTCCTAAAAGCTGTTCTACATTGCTGCTGGCATGTAAGGTTGCTCCAAAGATGTCTGCATTTCAGTCATGGGTGACTGATTCCTATTTTAAAAAGTTTCAGGACCTGTCAGAATAAAAATTACAATATACATTTAAAGATATTGGATCCAATACACTTGCATTAGTATAAATAAGTACAGAATTTTGTCCATTATTTTACAGCTTCCTGGATTGAAACTATTACAAAGATGCATATTTTAGCTCTTAAACTATTTACCACTGTTACTATTTTCTGTTACCATTTATCACTTTCACAGAGAAACCAACCTTGAAGAGAGTCTAGTCCAAGTCCCAAGAGATGTTTCCTCTATTTCTGTAGGCAGTGAGACATTGAGATATTGTCAAAAGTCTAAAGGAGCAGTGATATGAAGAATGTAACGTTCCTGACTCATTAGGAGGGAAACTCATCCTTAGCAGAAAAAATTGTGTTTATAGAGAATGAACATGAGAATATCTTTCTGAAAAATATAAAAGTATTAGATTCACCCATTTTTATTATATGTTGATAAATGAAAAAAATGTATTTTCCATACTTTAAATGCACCCAGTACTAGAGCAATATATTTATTATGCATCAAATTCTCTCTCCAATGAACAAATATTAAAAGTAAATCATCAACTTGTATTAAACGAATTGAAAACTGATTGACATCAAAAAAATTAATTGTAACTGAGGAGTCATCATCCAGTGAAGGTGTTTTTATTTCTTTGGACAGAGATCTATTCTTGGCCCAATGCTATTTGGTATTTTTATTAAAATCATGAAGAAAATATAAAATCATTGCTGGTAAAATTTGCAGATGACATAAAAATTGGTGGATTGATAAATAAAAATAGGGACAGATCAGCTATATGAACAGATCTGGATCACTTGGTAAAGTGAGCACATTTGAACAACATGCACTTTAACTCAGCCAAATGTAAAATAATGTATCTAAGAACAAACAACAATACTCTTGGGTTCAGAAGGACCCTGTATGGGGAGGCCTAGAGAGCTCAGTTCAGAAGCTGGTCTCATTGATTTGATCATTAGGTAGACATGTAGTTTGGCCTTTCTGTTCTTCCTAGCTCTATAGCTGAAGGACTTACAGATTGTACATTTACTAGCAATGTGGATCTTTCCCAGACAGAGGCACTTCAAGTGTCCCTCTGAAGCTGAGATTGCTCCTCTGCACAAGGGACAGTGTTTAAACCAGGGGTCTCAAACATGCGGCCCGTAGGCCACATGTGGCCTGCGAAGCCCTTCCCTGTGGCCCGCCAAGCTCCCTGGCGCCCCCCACCACCATAGCAGTTTCTGGGAGGGAGGGGCCAGAAGCGGAGGCTTCTCTGCTGCCTGGCTGGGCTGCTGCTGATCCCCAGCTTCCAGGTGCTGCTGCTGTGGCTTCAATGAATGAGCTGGGGTGGCGCTTCGCAGGAGCCATCTACAGCTGTGACCAGGAGCGGTAAGCCAGGCTCCCCGCTGCCCTCCCGCCTCTCTCTGCGTGAGGCTTACCGCTCCTGGCCACTGCTGCAGAGGGCTCCTGCGAAGCGCCGCCCCAGCTCATTCATTGAAGCCGCAGCAGCAGCACCTGGAAGCTGGGCCTTGGCATCAGCCCAGCCAGGCAGCAGAGAAGCCTTCCCACCCCCGGGTGGGCACCATTGCCCTGCGAGCAGCCAGAGGTGAGCGCCGTTCCACGGCTCTCTGGCTGGCTGCAGCTGCCTGGGCTTGCTGCGCCGCCCCCTGCCCACCATGCGCCACTACTGGTATCCCCTGCTGGGCTCAGGCAAGGGGTGGCGGAGAGGAGAGTCCAGGAAGGCTGAAAGGAGACAGAGAGAGGAGATGGGGGGACAGGGAGGGGCAGCTTAGGGATGGGAGGGTATTGAAGCTGGAGGGGTGTGGGGAAATTTGGGGAACAGGGAGCAGGGTTGGGGGGGAGATTTGGGGACAGGGAGCAGGGTTGGGGGAAAATTTGGGGACAGGACGCTGGGTTACAAGGATTAGTGGGGGGACATTTGGAGATGGAGAACAGGATTATGGGAGGTGAATGGGGTGAGATTTAGGGATGGGGTACGGGGAGCTGAGTTACAGGGTGAGTGGGTGGAGATTTAGGGATGGAACACAGGGAGCTGGCTACAAGTATGAGGTGGGGGGAGATTTGGGGAACAGGGAGCTGGGTAATAGGGGTGAGTGGGTGGAGATTTGGGAATGGAGCACAGAGAGCTGGGTTATGGGGGTAAGTGGGGATGGGGAACAGGATTATGAGGATCAGTTTGGGAGAGGGAGACTTTATAAAATTATAATTGATATTAGGCTGAGAAGGGCTGAAATTTCTGTCAGAGTTATCAGAATATTACATTTGAAAAAAGCTTGAATCCTCTGAGGCTGGTAATTTCTTGTGAAATTAGATTTGTTTGCTTGTGTTTCCAGCTCTGGACTTCCTATATTGCTCTTGCTTTGTTTGCCAAACAGTTGCTGACGGTGCCTAGCACTTTCCAGGAGGGAGCAGGGAGCTGCGTGCTCAGAGGAGGAGGCGGGGAAGGGGCAGGACCTCATGGATGCGGTGGAGTGGTGGCGGTGCCGTAGGCAGCGAGAGGGGGCGTGTCAGTGATGCGGCCCTCGGGCCAGTGCACTACTCCTCGTGCGGCCCTCGTGGTCATTTGAATTTGAGACCCTTGGTTTAAACCCAGGTGAACTGAATGATGCCTCCTTAATAGAATAACTGCTTGAGAGTCACCATCAGTGGAATGGACATACGGACAATCATTCCAAGAAGAAAGGAAAGTTACTTACTGTATACAATAACTGGAGTTCTTTGAGAAGTGTTATCCATATGCCCATTCCATGACCTGTCCTTCCATCCCCTCTACCTCAGAGTCCACTTCTAGGAGTTCTGCGGTGAGAAGGAACCGGTCAATAGGCATGCCTCGCCCTTATGGCATTGGCACTCTCACTAAAGGACTGTCTGGATATGTCAACTCTCTACTCAGACCCTACACCACCAGCACTCCCAGCTATCTCCATGATATCACTGATTTCTGAGAAAAATTCAGTGCACTGTTATCTTCTAGAAAACACCATCCTAGCCACCATGGATGTAGAGGCTCTACACACAAACATCCCACGCATAGATGGAATAGGGATCAAAGAGGTAGCCGTGTTAGTCTGGAATTGCAGAAGTGTCAAAGAGCCCTGTGGCACCTTAAAGACTAATTAAAGTATTGAAGCATAAGCTTTTGTGGGCTAATGCCCACTTCGTCGGATGCACGCAGTGGTGACTTCCACTGCATGCATC
>ML677386.1:1463924-1514834 GCA_007922305.1 Dermatemys mawii
CTTCAATACTTTATTTAGTCTTTAAGGTGCCACAGGACTCTTTGTCATAGATGGAATACAAGCTGTCGGGAACAGTATCCCTGATGATGCCACAGCACCAGTGGTTGCTGAGGTCTGTAACTTTATCGTCACAAACAATTATTTCAAATTTGGTGATAATATACACCTCCAGACCAGTGGCACCACAATGGGCACCTGCACGGCCCCACAGTATGCCAACATTTGTATGGCTGACCTGGAACAACGCTTCCTCAACTCTCGTCCATGCGTGCCCCTTCTCTACCTATGCTACATTGATGACATCATCATCTGGACCAATGGGAAGGAAACTCTGGAAGAATTCCACCACGATTTCAACAGCTTCCACCTCACCATACACCTCAGCCTGGACCAGTCTACATGGGAGGTCCACATCCTAGACACCACGGTGCAAATAAGTGACAGTCACATTAACACCACCCTAAATCGAAAACCTACCAACAGCTATGCCTACCTTCATGCCACCAGCTTCCATCCCAGACACACCACATGATCCATTGTCTACAGTCAAGCATTGAAGTACAATCATATTTGCTCCAACCCCTCAGACAGAGACCAACACTTACAAAATCTTCACCAGGCATTCTCAAAACTACAATACCTGCACGAGAAAATAAGGAAACAGATCAACAGAGCCAGACATATACCAAGAAGCCTCCTGCTGCAAGACAAGCCCAAGAAAGAAAACAGACCACCACTGGCCATCACCTACAGTCCTCAGTTAAAACCTCTCCAACAATCAGGGATCTGCAACCCATCCTGGACAACGATCCCTCACTCTCACAGGTCTTGGGAGGCAGGCCAGTCCTCACTCACAGACAACCCGCCAACCTCAAGCATATTCTCACCAGCAACAGCACACCACACCATAATAACTCTTACTCAGGAACCAATCCATGCAACAAACCTCAATGCCAACTCTGCCCACATATCTACACCAGCAACACCATCACAGGACCTAACCAGATCAGCCACACCACCACCAGTTCATTCACCTGCACATCTACCAATGTGATATATGCCATCATGTGCCCCTCTGCTATGTACATCAGCCAAACTGGACTTAAAAGAATAAATGGACACAAATCAGAAATTAGGAATGGCAATATACAAAAATCTGTGGGAGAACATTTCAGTTTCCCTGGACACACAATAACAGATTTAAAGGTAACCATCCTGCAGCAAAAAAATTTCAAGACCAGACTTCAAAGAGAAACTCCTGAACTACAGTTCATTTGCAAATCTGACACCATCTACTCAGGATTAAACAAAGACTAACAAAGCTAACTACAAAAGCAGTTTCTCATCTCTTGGTGTTCACACCTCCAGATCAGCTGCTAGAAGAGTACCTCATCCTCCCTGATTAGAGATAACAAGGTAGTTCAACCTGATTGAATTAACATTGTTATCTCTAACCTGGTTCTTGCCTACTTCTTTATACCTGCCTCCGTATACTGACGAAGTGGATACTAGCCCATGAAAGCTTAAGCTTCAATACTTTTTAGTCTTTAAGGTGCCACAGATAATCATCAAGTGGTCCATCTCCTGTAGCTGATTCCCAGCTTCTGGCACACAGAGGCTAGGGACACTCAGAGCATGGTTTTGCATCCCTGCCCATCCTGGCTAATAGCCACTGATACACCTATCCTCCATAAACGTACCTAATTCTTTTTTAACCCTGTTATAGTCTTGGCTTTCACAACATTGTCTGGCAAAGAGTTCCACAGGTTGACTGTGCATTGTGTGAAGAAATATTTCCTTATGTTTGTTTTCATTTGGTGACCTCTACATCTTGCGTTAGGATGACTAACTAACACTTATTTACTTCTCCACACCAGTACTGATTTTATAGATGTCTATCATTAGTCATTTCTTTCCCAAGCTAAACATTCCCAGTCTTAATCTCTCCATAGATGGAAGCCATTCCACATCCCTAATCATTTTGTTGCCCTTTTCTATATCTTTTCCAATTCCAATATATCTTTTCTGAGATTTGGTGACCACAGCTGCATGCAGTATTCAAGATATGTGCATATCATGGATTTATATAGAGGCAATATTATATTTTCTGACTTCTTATTTATCCCTTCCCTAATTGTTCCCAATATTCTGTTCGCTTTTTTGACTGCCGCTGCACATTGAGTGGATGTTTTCAGAAAACTATCCACAATAACTCCAGATCTTTCTTGACTTCCCAGCAGTTCAGCAGTACCAATCCTAGCACCACTGGGAGCCTGAGTGTAGCTCTGGCAGCCATTTTCAACATTGTGTCAATTAAACCTGCTCAAAGCAAGTCAGGCTGACATAGTGTTCAAAGGCTGCCAAATCCAGAGAGCTGTACATGCAATAGTTCTCAGTACTGCTAGGACTGGTGAAGCTGAACTACTATTACCAACTTATGGAGAAATTTTTAAAAAAGTATTCCTATTATAACAAGGCTTTACTGTGCCGAGAACTGCATTTGTATTTCAAGATTTTATTGGAGACTCATGTGAAATAGGCCATACAGTTTGGCACATTGCAACATTTCCTTCCTGTCTGCCTGTTTTTTCCCTAGGAAGTGGTCTGTCCTGAATGTAGTAAAAACCTTCATATGTCACTCTTCAAATGGTCTATTATTAATGATTCAGAAACTCAGAAGAAGATGAGAAGGACTGTGGTCTACCAACTGATTTTGTGGGCTATGTCAACATGATGCTAATAATGGATAGGGCGCTGGACTGGGACTCCAGAATGCTGGATTCTATTTCCACTGGGTATACCAGCGGGTGCCCCAAGTCAGCTGACTTGGACTTGTGGGGCTTGGGCAGAAGGGCTATAAAACTAAAGGGTAAACTTACGGACTCTGACTGGAGCCCACAAGCAGAGAGGGTTTCAGAGCCTGAAGTCCAAGCATCTATACTGCTATTTTTATCCCTGCAGCCCAAGCCTTGTAAGCCTGAGTTAACTGACCAAGGCTCTAACACTGGGTGCCATGGGTTTTCTACAGCAGTGTAGACATACCCTATGCCGCTGCCCTGCATGGTAATTTTGGAGAAGTCACTTCCCACCCCATTTCTCAGTTTTCCCATCAGTAAAATGGGGATAATGATACTGCCCTCCTTTGTAAAGCACTTTGAGATTCAAAGATAAGTGTTCTAAGCGTCCAATGTATTATTATTAAGAGAGCAAGAAAGGATTTCTGTTCAATGCCCCAGAGGAAAATTAATCCTCCCACTAAGGTCTAGGCTAATATGTCATTGGAGAAAATTTCTCCACAATACAAAATCTGAGTTACTTCACAAAATCTGCCATTCACGTAGGCAAGCACCAACACTTAGTTTTTTTACCCTTGGATACCATGGTGTCCAAGTCATAGCCTGTTTTTCATTAGATCTTAAGAAAAAAGTCAAGTGGAGTCTTCCTGTTAAAAACTTCTATGAAAAGAAAACTTCAAATGTCAGTTAACCTATGAAAAATAAAACCATTCTATCTGTAATAAATACAAAAATATTGAACTGTTAAACACCAACCTTTACATCTTTGCCAGTGATCATGAACACAGTAGTATGTGACACTGCAGTTTTGAAAGATACAGAAATAAAATGGTAACACTTCCATAGTGCAGTTAACTAATGTATAATTACAGCGGAAACCCTATCAAATTTATTATAACTATACTGCTTCATTATGATCATATATTAAAATAAGGAAATAGTAATGATTTGATCATTTAAAAAATGTTTTTAACCAGAGATGGACCTGAAAAAAAGCTGGAATCAGGACATGCTTGGTCTCTGGATAAGTTTGGGCACATCTTGAGGGTTACTCATACTATCATAGCTCAAATCCCTCGACACCAAAATATTCTCAGAAACATGCCTCAGCAGAATGAAAATTTAAAAAGTGAATATGTAGAATATGGCAGATACTCCGTTCCCTCTTACAGAAACCTAATGAGAACCAATTTTATACCAATTAAATGACTAAAAACCTGCGAGACCACCACCAGCCCAATTATGAACTTTAAAACAAAAAAACTCACACCTATTAACCACTGTTTGGTGTTAAGTCAATTCTGGAGACTTGTTCCTGGCTAATTTTAAAAAAAACATTTTTCAATATTCAGATTTTTTAAAAAAATCTGGAGGAAAAAATATACTCTGAACAATGAAGGACTTCCTTAAAGCATAAATTATACTGATGATGATGATGATTTTTCACAGCTTGTTTGTGTGAAAGCCTGTGAAAGAGAAAGGCAAATTGGTATATATATTGCTACCTGATTGTTTTTCCCTATTTACGGGGCTTTGTGGAGAACAAAACAAAATATTTCCTTTGTTTTGAAAACTCTGACATTCAGCATTATCCTCTGAAAATCCTGAACCAAAAGGCCTCAGGGTATTAATGCAACTCAAAGGGTGATCCTGCAACATAGTGTGAGCCAGCAACTCTGGAAAGGAACTTCCTTTGAATGGCATGTTCAAAAGCTCCAGTTTATTTAGTAGCATGAAATGTTGCAAGAAAGAAACAATAAATCATATATCAAGTAGGAAATATACTATTTGTCGTTTGTTGATAATAGTCTTGGCCCTTATATTTACCTTGGGAGGCAGAAGATAACATTTTTCCCTCATCCAAATTAAAGTTACCAGAGAGTCGTTTAAACAGACCTTTTCCACAGTGATTTTTTTCATCTGATGCCTGCTAGACTGACTATATGGAGTCCTCCTATTTCCTTTTGGTTTCCCTGGCCTGGCTTGTGTCACTGGGTCTCTTTCTCATGCCCCTTTGCCCCATAGCCTCTCTCTTCAAAATGGAAAAGCAGCCTCTAGCTTTGACTCCTTTGTATTTGACCCAGACCTTTATCCAGCTGCTTCACCAGTTTCAGTTATGTTAGAGGGCCTCACAGATGCCTAACAACAAAAACTGCTTCCACTCTACAAGACATTATATTCAATGAACCTCCTACTCCAATGACCCCTGCCACAGGACTGTAGTAGGCAACAATCACAATTCAAGTGCAAGTAATGCTCTGGAAAAGGAAGGTGAGGTTTTCATGTCTGAAGATCTTCAAGTATGTTCAAACTAAAATTAACAATATTACAAAAAAACAGTCCAAATTAAATCCTGGAACTGTTGGAAATTATTAATTATAATAATAATATTGATTATTAATAAACCAACACACAAAGAATGCAATGGATGAATGATAACATGTATGCCACAACACATTTCATTTTAGGAGGTACTTGTGGCGTAAATGTAAGTACAATGCATTAATTAATATATTCGTATGTATTCTAGTTACAAGTGAAATGAGATTTTTGCCTAAGTAAATACATTTCTGGAAGAAGCAGGGGAGTATTTAGAAATCATCTCTACAGTTCATTTAAAATCTGGCTACACAGGGATGTTACATCAGACTAGTTTGTTCATTCTAAGTGCAGCCAGTTAACTACATCTAGGCCAAATGCATCCACAATACTTTGCTAAACTCTGTGCTCTGTGATTTTTCTCACAGTGCTTTCTTGAATGCTGACCAGAACCTACTGGAATTCTGGGACTCAAGGTCAAACTAACCAACTCCCATGATTTTGTCTCCTAGCATCACATAATTCATCCATATTTTGCCTGTGCCATTTTCAAACAGCTGTCAGGGAGCATGGAGAACACACTGCTGAGTGCTGCAATTATGACAGTCATTAATATGAACAGGATGGTGCATATGTATTGGCAGTCACAGAGATGGATGGATGAAGTCTGGCAGCTTCGGATGACTTTGAATGCAGTAGCAATACAACTAAAGGCAGCGGAGAAGCAGGAGGATAAAATTGAGCAGTTACTTCTGCAGGGCATTTTTCTGGAGCAGCTTCCCTTGGTGGTGCACCGCTTCTAGGCTCAGCCAACTAGCACAGACAGTGGGACAGGACAGTGAGGTAGAACTGGGACTATCAGCAGTGGTGGCAGAACTTTGAGATGTGGAAGGCTACTTTCCCAGAGATCTGTGCAGAGGGCACTCCGAAAATGAAGCCTCAAAACACCAATATGAGAGTTCCTGTCAGTGTGGAGAAGCACATTGCCAACACTATCTGGAAGCTCACCACTCCTGATTGATACTGGTCATCTGCTAACCAATTTGCTGTTGGGGTTGTTCTTATGAGGTTTGCGAAGCTATTAAAAGGGTGCAGCTCTGCACGTCATGGAGGTTATTTCAGACTTTGCATAGATGGAGTTTCCAAGCTGCATAGGGGCCACTGATGGGGCCCATGGACCTATTCTTTGCCCCACACACCAGGCCAAAGACTTTATCAACAGGAAGGAATATTCCTCCCTGGTGGCTGCAAGACCTGACTGATCTTCAAGAAATGTTCACCAATCCAAATGTGGGATAGTGTGGAAAGGTCCATGATTACAAGGAGCTTTAGAAACTCAGGCCTATTTGCTAGAATGAGCAAGAGAATTTATGCTCCCCAGACTACCACAGACATTAATGGAGTTACAATTCCTCCTGTCATTCTCAAAACCCCAGCTTATCACTTCTTTCCTGTCTTATGAAGCCTTTTACTGGACACTTGGACAAGAAAAAAGAGAGGATTAACTATAACCTGAGTAGTTTCAGGATGGCAGTGGAGTGTGTGTTTGGAAGAATGAAAGGAAGATGGTGGTACCACACGAGAAGGCTTGATATTTCTCATTATGATGTGCCTTGTGTGAGAAGAACTGTTGTACTGTGCACATCTGTCAGAGCAAGAGTGAGAGGCTGGAGGATGAGTGAGAGGAGGAGGTGGAGAGACTTTCAGAACATTATTGACAATCTTATGAAAAATGTCCCATGTGGTCAGGGATACAACATGCTCCTAATTTCTGGCCAGGAGGTAATTCTGGATAATGAATTTTTAACTATAAACCAAGTTAACTGTAACTGTTCCTCGGTAGTATTACTAAGATGAGTTACTTTTAATAAAGAAATTAAAAAAAACCTAGGTAACAAATAACACTGCTTGAATTAAACAACAACAACAAACAAAAACAAATAAAAAACAGTGCGAATTTCAGACCAATTGAACTGTAGCGTGCTCAAACTGTGGAGTGCTTACAAATGCCTGAAGGAAGGCCGCTGCAGAATACTCTCCTCTATCTCCAGGGGAGCGGATTGCTATGGGAATGGCCTGAAATTTGGCTGATGTTAAGGGAGGTCTTAGAGTGGAGTGTTCTTCATAGTTTGCAGGACAACCCCAGGATGGGGAACTGGGCTTGACCTTTGTGATTAATGGTGCTCCATCAAAGATGTTTGTCTCTGCTTTGTATAAGTTATGTCCCTTTTCAGGGCCAAGTGCTCTAATTAAAGCCTTTATGATTCCTCCAGGAAATCATCCTTCAGACTTTTGTCTTTTGAGGCTCTCTGTTGAGATGTTCCTTGAACATTTCCTGTCTTGTCTTCTTTTCGCCACTTTTGGAGTTTGTCAGCCTTTCAGCAGGCGATCAAGCAATCTGTATGCATGAACCATGGCATTTCAGGTAATAAGGGAAATGAGAAAAGAACAAGTAGTTATTGTCGCAATCCTAATCTCCATGACAACAATGATAAAATGTTGGTTTTCCCTCAGTTCTTGAATGCCATTCCCATCATCTCTTCCCATTCTGGGGTTCACTTTGAGATGATCAAGCATTTTCCAAATTATTTTGTGCAGGACCTCTGTAAAAATGTAGAGTGGGAGGGGATGAGAGTGTTCAGTGATCATTCAGTGCTTAAAATAAATATTCTTTATTCTGTGTCTGGTTCCAGTTGTGCATAACAAGAGCTTCACAGTGCTCAACCCTGGACTCTCTGTCTGGGAAATTCTGTCCTTAAAGGCACAGTCCCTAGTACTACAGAGGGAAGTGGTGGTCTTAGGTGGGTGGAAAGACCTGTGGTTTTAGGTGGGTAGGGGGAAAGAGGGAATTGATTCATTGTTGTCATAGGTGACTGGCCTTTTAGAGGGAACAATGGCCAGTCTACCCATAAGTATGGCTGGTAAGCCAGTCTTGGCACCAGACCTTAAAATAAAAAGACCAAATTCAGTAGCGAGAGGAAGCCAGCAAGAAGAGCAATGGGGAAAGAAAGCTCCTGAAGAAAGGACACCCAGGGCAACAGACAAGGGGGACTGAACCCCAATCTAGTGTTGAGAATCTAGATGAGATTCGAACCTAGCTGAGAGGAGAAGTGGGGAAGATTTTTATGGTATGTTAGCTAAAGGATTGGTGAGAGTTCTTCCCAACTCTGGGAAGAAGTTGCAAATACCTTAAAATAAAGGACAAACAGACTACTGATGAAGGTGGTACCCCCAGCTTCAGGGAGGAAAACTGGGGATTATTTTATGTAAAAGGCAGAAGGACCAGTGCAAACACTGCTCCTTCTTCAGAGAGGACAAGTAGGAAACTCATTATCCAGGAAGACTGCGTTGGGGGTCCCCAGAGCTATGGGTGGGACCCTAAATCCAAGTGGAAGATTTTCCTGGTTTGGGACATTTGTTCTGTTAATTAAAGGGGATAGTCTTTGATGCAAGCTTATTTGGACCTACTTAAAGAGACATGCTTGGGAAACTAAGACTGTACTTAAAGTTCTGTGCCTGTCTGCCATATGGCAACAGAAGGATGACATAACATGTGCACCTCTGCAGGCTATTCTTATGTTGGAGGATGGTACCCTGAGGCAAGTCCTCAGGAGACACAGAAGGGTCTTGTTGAAAAATGCAATGAGCAAACCAGGAAGATATGCAGCCATGCTACTTACGAGGATAGTGTCACTCCAGTGAGTACAGGAGTGAAAGGGAAACATTAGCTATGTGGCCAGCTCCAAGAAAGCAATATAGCCTTGCAACCTGTGGGCCAAAACAGAGCCTTATCCATTCCTTAAATTGTCTTTTATGAAACATGCCAATTGACAAAGTGCTCTGCAAAATAAATAAAATTCTGCGATAATTGTTCTGAACCCAAAAGTTTCAAATAGCCATGACGGCCTTATAATGCCTTAAAAATACCTGTACATTTTTAAAAGTCTGTGAAATCTGAGTTGGGCAGTTAACCTCATAAAAATCTCAGTCTCAAGATAGGTAAAAACTGAGGGCATTTATAAAACTGTGAGCCAAATCACTTTTTCTATTGCTTTTTCTCTTTTTATATCTGCTGCTACAATAAACATGCCTGCCCTACAATGCATCTGATTGTTTTTTAAACCCGGTGGTATTAATACCTTGAGCAGGGAGATAGGGGGACAGGGGACAAAGGGGAGGAAGGGAGAGAAAGCAGAAAGCAGCTTGGAAAGGAAAGTTTGGAAGTGGCAAATGTGGCTGATGGTTGTGGAGTTTGATACTGTAAGGAAATAAAACTTGTTAGCTCTAAGTTTCTGGCCCAGATGCCTTTTTAAGCATACTTGTGAGGATGAAGAGCAGGGGTAAAAGCTAAGCAGGCAGAGAAAGAGGCATCTTGCTACACCCAATATGGTGACGAACAGTGGCTATCAGGAAAAAAAAGTTTAACACTTTACAATTGTACTGTCATTACACGTAAAACTGACTAGTACAGATGCCTTCTAGAACATTTTCAGGCTGTCTCTTGGTAGAGGTCTCCTCCATGACAGTCTTAGTTTGTCTGCATGCGATTCTTGTGCAACCTCCAAATTTCCTGTGTCCTACAGTTCTTGGCTGTCCATAAAAATCTCCTCCTGGTATATGTGCAAGTAAGGGTGCTTTTAATCAAAGCTTGGATGCTTGACATGCTATCTTAATTCCTGGAAAACTATCCACCACCAATCTGGGATGTGGTGATGTTATCACTTGCAAAAATGTGGTCCAGTTCTTTATTGTATGTCCAGGTAGTGGGAACATTACCAAAGGTTCTGTTCTTGGTACCTGTTCTGTTCTTCAGGTATTTTTTCTGGGGTTCCTTTGCTTTGACGTGGTACTGGGAACAGTTCTGGGAGTGCCCCCCACCTTCATGTGCTCTGACAGTGCCCTGTAGATGTCTGCATTCTGGTGACTCTTCTCCACATGGGACTGGATACACAGTACTCCAAAGACGACAGTCAAGTCAAGGAGCTCTGCAGAGATCCAGATGGAAGCCGCTGGTGGGTGAGGGGGAAAAGTTGCAACTGGTATTTGAATCTAGGTGTTTGAACTCACCACTACTTGGTACCAAAAAGCAGCACACCTGCTGAGTGCCAGCATTTAAACCAAGAGGTGACATCTGTCAAGTGACTGTGAAGCAATAGAGGGCACACAGGTACACAGACAGGCTGATACATGTGTGAAGAAATACAGTCACACGAACCTTAGCGTGAATAAGCTCACTGTGGAGTGAATTTACTCCTGTTCCAAGAATTACTTACTGCAGCCTAAGAGGCCAAATAATTCACTTTTAAAAAGGATGGACACAAGCTACTGTAAGGCAACCAAACGTTACTCCAAAGTAACATTCCCATGTAGATGAGCCCTCAAATATCCATCCTAAACACACTGCCAAACTCATCCATTTAATCCTCAACCATAACAATTTTACATTCAACAATAAACACTTTGTCCAAACCATACAAACAGATATGGGTACTAGGATGGCTCCCCAATATGCCAACCTCTTCATTGGTCATGTAGAAGGAGAATTTCTGGACAAATGCATCACGAAACTAGTATACCTGAGATACATTGATATTTTTATCCTCCGGACAGGTGACTTCAGCCCCCTCATAGATTTCTACCACAACTTCAACAGCCACCACTCATCCATTAAACTTTCACTGGAACACTGTTACTCTAGAATCAACTTCCTGGACACCCCAATTAGCTTCAACAAGGGAATGCTACAAACAATTAATATAAGAAACCCACGGATCACCACATCTACCCTGAAAGATCCAGTAACTACCCCAAACACACCAAGAAATCTGTCATCTATAGCCAGGCACTCAAACACCACAGAATATGCTCCACAGAGAAAGTCTAGGATATACAGCTTAACATATTCCAAACCGCCTTCACCAAACAAGGACACTTCAGCAGAAAAGTAGATCACATCACGGAACTGGTCACCCAAATATCGTGTGAGAAACTGCTTCAATTCAGAAATAAAACCTCTGTCACGGGGTAGTGGGCCAAAGAGGGACAACATAGAGGAAAGTCACTATTGTTTGCAGGGCAGCAGGGCCTTGGCAGCCAGCATCAGTAAAGCAGCTTTTGTCCGCATAGCAGTGAGGCCTATCAGTTGCCGCCTATAAAGCAGCCCTTGTCCTCATGGCTGAGAGGCCTAGAGTCTGGAGTCTGTAAAGTGGCCCTTGTGCTCAGGTCAGCGATGCCTACTGGGCAGAATCAGTAAAGCCACCCTTTTTTGCAGGGCCACGAGGTCCACTGGCTGGAGTCAGTAAAGCTGTGCTGTGCTGCCCAGTGTCTATCATTTCAGATAGTAGTGTCCAATCTTTCCAATATTAGGTCATTGCTCCTAATCCCTTGGGCAGTCACCACTCACCACAGTGCATGCAGAAAAAAGTAGGATGGGGTAGGCAACCTATGGCACGTAGGCCGAAGGTGGCACATGAGCTGATCTTCAGTTGCACTCTCACTGCCTGGGTCCTGGTCACCAGTTTGGGGGGCTCTGCATTTAATTTTAAATGAAGTTTCTTAAACATTTTAAAAACCTTATTTACTTTACATACAACAATAGTTTAGTTCTATATTATAGACTTATAGAAAGAGACCTTCTAAAAACATTAAAATGTATTATTGGCACCCAAAAGCTTCAATTAGAGTGAATAAATTAAGACTCGGCACACCACTTCTGAAAGGTTGCTGACCCCTGAAGTAGGAGGACCCAGGCCACCCTACTCCACCAGGTCCCGACCTGTGGAATGAGTGGTCCAAATTTCAGGTCCCAGACCTGAGGAAGTGCTCTGCGTAAGCTTGAAAGTTTGTCTCTCACCAATAGTAGTTGGTTCAATAAAAAAATACTACCTCACCTACACTCTCTCTCTAAGCCCTCAGAGAGTTATTTGCAAAAAATATGTATGATTCTAGCTAATGATATCCA
The DNA here is from genome assembly GCA_007922305.1 of Dermatemys mawii. NCBI lineage: Eukaryota > Metazoa > Chordata > Testudines > Dermatemydidae > Dermatemys > Dermatemys mawii. The sequence goes on from ML677386.1 coordinate 1,476,000, forward strand.
ACTCAATTCCATTAGTGCTAAAATTAACCCTTCTCCCCCTCACTTAAAACACAGTTCACTATTTGGCTCCTTTGAACTGAATATTCATGCATCCAGGCACCAAACAGGATCCTCTCTGAAGAGATCTCACAAACTAACCATCTGTGGTACTTAGTACACAGTGCCCCGTCTGGAAAGCTATTTTTTGGGTGGCATTTTGATGACATACATGGAAACTGAGCCAAATTCCTCTGAAATCAATGGAGCTCCAAGGATTTATAGCAAGAGACAATTTGGTTCATTAATGGGCGTTTCTGATGTACGAGGAATGCAGGGTAAGGTTTTGTAAAGAAACTATTGATGAATATTCAGGTAAAAGTACAACAGACTACACAGAGGAGTCTTTTATATAAGAGTATGGTGTTCATTTTCACACATATAAACCCCAGCATAACTACTTCTCTCTCTGATCCCCCAGTTTAGCAAACAGACTAATAAGATCCCCTTCCACCAGAATTCCAGCTACGGGAAATGAATGGACACTCACCAGTTTTAACAAAACCAACTGAAAAAAACCCCCACATTGGACAGTAGAGATTAATGATCATTGAACTATGAGCATGTTTCTTTTCTTCTAACTGGAACGCTTTTGTTTATTTTTATTTCCCCTTCTTTTTAAATTTCCTAGTGAATCTTACGTCCTCTGCAACACCAAACAGTTGCTAGTGATGGCAAGGCCATGTGATACTGTGAGCTTCTCCTCAAAGCATTAATGGATTTACTTGCCAGGTTCAACAATTATTTCAAAAGACTGGTGTTTTGGTCTAGACTCTGTCACTCAAAATCCCTCTATTTATGCCTTCCCTTCCACAGAGGAAACCATTCTAAAGAGTTATCCCTGATTGCATATTTCAAGACCCATAAACTCGCTGTGAGCACAATTGAGGGCTTCCATTATTTACTTAATTGGTATCTATTTTGATTAAAACTGTCCTATAAAATAAAGAAAAGAAACAACAATGAAAATCCCAAATCATTAGAAATTGCCACTTTACCTTATGAGCATTTAGCGTTTTTATTTAGTAATGTCACAAAGAGTGGTTTCTACACTGCTTTATTTGTAACCCTAATCCATTCTCCAATCTATAAAATCTAATGACTAGGTTATCGACCTTTGGTAGGGACCAATGTTCTTTTATACTAATTAATTTGTTTTAGTTTCTAGAGTGAAGCATTTTATTCTTGCAAAAAGAATTTCCTTTTTCAATTACATCCATGAGCAGTTAAAAAAACAACAACTCCTCAACAAGCCCCCAGTTATATAATGAAGCTACTGAAGAGCGTGTATGAAGGGAGGGGACATAAGAAGTAAAAGGTTATTTTAATCTCAATGCACAGGAATTAAAGACGTGAATCAATTCCTTGTTAAATAATATTTTAATAGGAACAATCGTAGCACTGGATTATTGTGAATGTGAATGTTCAGTTTATACACTGTCTTAAAGGGATCCAGGCTTGGATTAGAGTAAACTGGATGAAAATCAACCCCAAGAAAACTGAAGGTATGCCTACACTGGCAGTTCTCAAACCGGGGATCGCGACACCCCGAGGAGTCGCCGTCTGCTTCTCGGGGGGGTCACAAGCTGCTCTCGCAGCTGAAAAGCAGCCGAATGAGGAAGTAATTCATCCGGCAGCTTTTCAGCAGACATACAAGGGTTCGTGGAGCTCGGCAAAAACGGAAAAATGGGTTGCGGCGGCAGGAAGTTTCAGAACCGCCGGTCTACACTATGGAGACTACACTGGCATAGCTATGTCAGCATGCCTATGCCAGCATAACTCTCTAATGTAGATGTAGCCTCCACTAACAGCAGTGATTTTTCTGTTGGTGTAGGAACACCATAAGCCTGAATAGAATCAGAGGAGTAGCCGTGTTAGTCTGGAATTGCAGAAGTGACAAAGAGTCCTGTGGCACCTTAAAGACTAACGAAAGTATTAGAGCATAAGCTTTCATGGGCTAATACCCACTTCGTCAGATGCATGCAGTGGAAGACCCCTCGGGGGGTCATGACCCCCGGTTTGAGAACCGCCGGTGTAGGCATGCCTTCAGTTTTCTTGGGGTTGATTTTCATCCAGCCTGGATCCCTTTAAGACAGTGTATAAACTGAACATTCACATTCACAATAATCCACTGCATGCATCCGACGAAGTGGGTATTAGCCCACAAAACCTTATGCTCTAATACTTTAGTTAGTCTTTAAGGTGCCAGAGGACTCTTTTTCATAACCCTGAATTACACTAGTTATGTTGATGGGAGAACTCTTGTGTCAACATAGCTCTGCCTTACACTAGGGGTTATGTCAGCATAGTTACATTGGTCGGGGTGTGTTTTTTTCCTACAACCCTAACCAAAGTAAGTATGCCAATAGAAAAGTTTCAAGTCTGATCCCTGATCTACACTATTAAGGTTAGAAGTTAGCCATGTTACGTCGATTTTAAAAACTCAGTGCATCCACACAACCAACCCTGTTTTGCTGACTTAAAGGGCTCTTAAAATTGACTTCTGTACTCCTCCCCAGAAAGGGGATTAGAGCTAAAATTGACTTCGCTAGATTGAATTTGGGGTAGTGTAGAGATAATTCAATGGTACTGGCCTTCAGGAGCTATCGCAGAGTGCTCCATTGTAACAGCTCTGGACTGCATTTTCAACTCAGGTGCACTAGCGAGGTAGACAGGAAAAGCTCCATGAATTTTTGAATTTCATTTCCTGTTTGGTCAGCGTGGCAAGCTCAGCAGCACAGGTGACCATGAAGTCCCAGAACTGCAAATGAACTCTAGCATGGGCCAAATGGGAGATACTAGATTTGATTGCTGTATGGGGAGAAGAATCTGTGCAGGCAGAACTCCATTGAAAAAGAAGAAATGCCAATATATATGCCAAAATCACCCAGGGCATGATGTACAGAGACTACAACAGGGACACACAGCAATGCCACATGAAAATTAAGGCGCTCAAGTAAGCCTACCAAAAAACTAAGGAGGCGAACGGTCACGCCAGGTCAGAGCCACATACATGCCTCTACTATGATGAACTGCATGTAATTCTAGGGGGGGACCCTATCACTACTCCACTACTGTCCGTGGATACCTGCAATGGGGGAGTCTTATGCAACAGGGAGGAGGATTTTGTAGATGAGGAAGAGCAGGAGGACGAAAAGGAGGAGGAGAATGCACAACAAGCAAGCGGAGAATCCGTTTTCCCCACCAGCCAGAAACTTTTCATCGCCCTGGAGCAATACCTTCCCAAGACCCTGAAGACGGAGAAGCCATCTCTGGTGAGTGCACCTTTGGAAATATACTACAGGGTTTAAAAGGAATTGTGTTTAATGTTTCATGTGCCCTGAAGACTTGGGACGCATTTGCGGCCAGTACAGCTAGTAGAAAAGTGTGTTAACGCATCTGGAGGTGGAGCGGGAATCCTCCAGGGACATCTCCATGAAGCTCTCCTGGAAGTACTCTGAAAGCCTTTGCAGAAGGTTTTTGGGGAGGTCTGCCTTATTCTGTCCTCCATGGTAGGACACTTTACCACACCAAGCCAGTAGCAAGTAGTCTAGAATCATTGCAGCACAGAGCATGGCAGCGAATGATCCTGGGTTTTGGTCACATTCAAGCAACATTTGGTCTTTAGCTTTCTGTGTTAGCCTCAGGAGAGTGATATCATTCATTGTCACATGGTTGAAACAGGGGAATTTGTTTACGGGAACAGCCAAAGGAGCCCGTTCATGCTGAGCTGTTTACATTTGGCTTAAAGGGATCACTCCTGATAGTAGCCACACAGTCAGGGAAGAGTTTGTGCTGCCTATCGACCCGAAAACCGCAGCCTCTCCTTTTAAATGGCCAACCCAATAGGCATTGCTTGCTATGGGAAAGGAAGGTTCCACAGGTCAAAATCATTCCCACATGTTATGAAGGCGGAAGAAGCCTACTCTGCGCACCCTTTAGCTAACCATGGTTTCCTGGAAACCAAATCCTATTGCCCAGCCGTGTGTGATGACATACCATACCAGCAGGCACTCAATATAAAAGGCAAAATGCTACCTTGTACCTAAAGTACATGTGCTGTCTGCTGTGAATTGCTTGATTCACTGTGAAAGCATCTGCCTTTTGTTCTCTGAAATGTATTTTTTAAATTCTACTCTACCTTTTTTCCTCCTGTAGGTGCAAATGTTTCTACACTCCCCCTGGCATTTCCGTCACAGAGGTTATTGCAGATCAGAAGGCAAAAAACAATCAAAAAAACTGCATGTGCGATGACATGTTTTCTGAGCTCAGGTAGTCCTCCTGCACTGATGGAGCACAGCTGAATGTGTGGAGGCAAAGAGCAGCAGAGTCCAGGAAAGAATTAAGTGTGTGCGAGGAGAGGAGGCAGAATGCAGTGCTCAGGCTAATCAGAGAGCAAACGGGCATGCTCAGGTGTCTGGTGCATCTGATGTGGGAAAGGCATCCAAAGCATAGACTGCTGCCACAGACCCTGTATAACCACCTGCCCTCCTGTCCAAGTTCCAGGTCCTCCTCAGCCAGATGCCCAAGAACACCAGGCAGTAGGGGAAGGCCCTGGGCACCCAGTCACTCCACTCCAGAGGACTGTCCAAGCAACAGAAGGTTGGCATTCAATAAGTTTTGATTTGTAGTGAATCTACAATAAGAAATGTGGCCTTGTCCTTACCTCCTTCCCTCCACCACTACCCCAACCAGGCTACCTTGTGAGTTATCTCCCTTTTATTCATCAATTAATAAAGAATGCATGGTTTTAAAACAATAGTGACTTTATTTCCTTTGCAAGCTGTGACCAAAAGGGGGAAAGTGGTTGGCTTACAACGAATTAGAGTCAACAAAGGGTTTGCATCAAGGAGAAACACACAACTGTCACACTCTAGCATGACCAGTCACAAAACTGGTTTTCAAAGCTTCTCTGATGTGCAGTGGGCCCAGCTGTGCTCTTCTAATTGCCTGGGTGACTGGCTGTGCAAAATCGGCTGCCATGTGATTTGCCTCAACCTCCCACCCTGACATAAACGTCTCCTCCTTACTTTCACAGATATTATGAAGCACACACAAACAGCAACAACAACAGGAATATTGGTTTCATTGAGGACTAACCTAGTCAGTAAACAGCACCAGCAAGCTTTTAAACATCCAAATGCACATTCCACCACCATTCTGCACTTGCTCAGCCTATAGCTGAACTGCTCCTTGCTAGTGTCCAGGCTGCCTGTGTATGGCTTCATGGGAACAAGGGCTAGGCTGGGTTCCTGAGGATAACTATAGGCATTTCAACATCCCCAATAGTAATTTTCTGGTCTGGGAGGTAAATCTCTTCCTGCAGCTGCTCAAACAGACCAGAGTTCCTGAAGATGCAAGCATCAAGGACCTTTCCTGGCCATCCCATATGGATGTCGGTGAAATGTCCCTTGTGATCCACCAGTGCTTGCAGCATCATCGAGAAGTACCCCTTGCAGTTTACGTACTAGCTGCCACAGTGGTCCAGTGCCAAGATAGGGATGTGTTCCATCTGTTGCCCCATCACACTTAGGGAGCCCCACTGCAGCAAAGCCGTCCACTATGATCTGCACATTTCCCAGAGTCATTACCCTTGACAGCACATTAGTAATTGCGTTGGCTACTTGGATCACAGCAGCCCCCACAGTAGATTTGCCCACTCCAAATTGATTCCTGACTGACCGCTAGCAGTCAGGCATTGCAAGCTTCCACAGGGCTATCGCCACTCGCTTCTCAACTGTCAGGGCTGCTCTCATACTGGTGTTCTTGTGAGTCAGGGCAGAGGAAAGCATCTCACAAAGTTCCATAAAAGTGGCCCTACTCATGCAAAAGTTTTGCAGCCACTGGGAATCATTGCATACCTGCATCACTATGCAGTCTCACCAGTCTGTGCTTGTTTGCCAGGCCCAGAATTGGTGTTCCACTATATGAACCTGCCCCATTGCCGCCATGTCCCAGTTGCCACATTCTGTGCTTACAGGGAGGTCTGTGTCTGTGTCCTCATCACTATTGTCATTGCACTGTTGTTGCTTCCTTGCCAGGTTCTGCACATACTTCAGGATAATGCGCAAGGTGTTTACAATGCTCACAACAGCAGCAGTGACGGTGATCTGAGTGGGCTCCATGCTTGCAGTGTTATGGCGTCTGCACAGGTAACCCAAAAGGCGCAAAACGATTGTCTGCTGTTGCTTTCATGGAGGGAGGGAGAGAGGAGTGACTGACTACATGTACCCCAAACCACCCGTGACAATGTTTTTGCCCCATCAGGCATTTGGGGCTTAACCCAGAATTCCAATAAGCAATGGAGACTGCAGGGACTGTGGGATAGAGTCAATGATAGCCACAGTATTGAGGACGCACTCCACTGACTTAATGTGCTTAGTGGGGACACACAGAATCAACTATACAAAATCACTTCCTAGAAATCAGCTTCTATAAAATCGACCTAATTCTGTAGTATAGATATACCCTTAGTCTATGCTGGTAGGTTGATGAGTAATTGATGAAGGTGATAATGGCTCCCCCAGAAAGGGAGTTTGCCCACCTTTTGTTAGGGTTTGTTTATATCAGGGGTCAGCAACCTATGCCACACGTGCCAGACATGGCACGCGAGCCAATTTCAGCTGGCACACGGGGAAAGCTCAGTCCCCCATGGCTTTGGAGTTTCCCATGCTGCCGCCTTGCCAGCCGCTGCCTGGCCCACTCAGCTCCCGCTGCCAGCCTGGGCTCCCCTGCACCCAGGCTGTCAGCGGGAGCTAACTGGGGCAGGCAGTGGGAACCCAGCTGGCAAGGCACCAGTGGGGGAAACCCCAAAACGGTGCGGGGGCTCAGCCTGTTGCAGCTTTGGCATTTCCCCTGCAGGCTCCTGCTAGCCGGGATCTCAGCTCCTGCTGCCAGCCTGGGCTCCGTGTACCCAGGCTGGCAGCGGGAGCTGACTGGGGCAGGTGGTGGGACCCCGGCTGGCAAGACACCAGTTGGGGAAATGCCAAAGCAGCGGCGGGCTGAGAGCTCAGCTAGGAACCCAGGCTGGAAGTGGAAGTCGAGACCCCGGCTGGCAGGAGCCTGCATGGGAAACTCCAAAGCCCTGGCGGCGGCCTGAGCGCTCAGCCTGCTGCTGCTTTGGCATTTCCCCTTAGGCTCCTGCCAGCCTGCTGCCAGCCTGGGTTCCCTATACCCAGGCTAGCAGCGGGAGCTGAGTGGGGCAGGCAGTGGGACCCCAGCTGGCAGTAGCCTGCGGGGGAAACCCCAAAGCAGCGGTAGGCTGAGCCACTCAGCCTGCCCCCGCTCTGGGGTTCCCCCTGTTGGCCCCTTGCCAGCCAGGATCCCTGCATGCCCTACTCAGTGCCTTCACCCAGGCTGGCAGTAGCCTCCGGGGAAAACCCAAAGGGGGCGGACTGACCCCCAACCCCTCCCCTTCCATCCGAAGCCCCGCCCCTTCCGGACTGGCACGTGAAGCCCTGACTAAATGAAGACTCAGCACACCACCTCTGAAAGGTTGCCGACCCCAGGTCTATATAGAGAGACTCAGGAAAGCTAAAATGAATGAACTTAAACCCTGACATGCATAAATTAAAACATTAAACTCATTAATGGATGCGCCTGTTCAGAAGTAAAGTGACAGTCTGCTATAGTGAAATCCAAGTAGGATTAAACTACTGTCTGAATTAAGGCCACTTGACTTCCGAATTAAAGAGTCCACAGAGGGGGTTAGTATGTTTAAACTTATGTGCTTTCACTTCACACATTTAGGCTGTTTCTTCACTGCTAGAAAAGCTGCATTTTTAACCTCAGCTTTAACTAATGTATGTGAACCACCTCAAGATAGAAATACAGCAACAAGGCACTTTAATTTTGTTGTCAGGTAATCTAAGCAAGTTCAGCCCTACAACCCTGCATGCTGTTGACCTTGCCTAGTTTACCTCATGGCAAAACTAAAGTGACTGTTCTTCACTGTGTTTTTACCTTGGGATAGCTCGTGTGTGTTAGTTATCCTGCGGTAACTAATATCTCTTTTAACAATGTAAACAATGGCTTAATTAATTCATCTTTTTTGAGGGTCCCTGAGTAGGCCAACCCTTACTTCTATTCACAATGCAGATTTCCTGTTTTATCCTCAGTTATTTGGGGATCCCAGCAGAAGCAGTGACCAGCAGTGCATCTGTCATTGATCCATATATACAGTCTCTGAAAAGGAACGCTTATCCCTTTTCATAGGTGGTCTGACAATATACTAAATATGCAATCACAAATTAGCTCCAGTACTCTTTCCTTGGTCATTAAACAACACATCCATAACAGCTAACAATAGCCCTGCAGCGAAACATATTTACAGTCTCCCAACAGAGGCTTTCCCATTTATATTTGGCCAAAAGGTTTAAACTTTTTTTCTTGACTGGAAGAGCCACCCATGCTTTTGTTAACTCTACACTCGATTACTACAATGTGCCTTCAATGGGGTGCACCTTCAAAACCATTTGGAATCCTTAGTTAGTGTTTAATGAAATCCCTCATGGCATGAGTTTCATGTGGCTTCAGATTTTATTGTGAACATTTCTCCCAATTATATCTATAAAAACCTTACCATACAAAAGTATTATAGATTTCTCGAGGAGATTGTTCATAACCAAGGTTAAAAGGAATAGTTGAAAAAAGTATCCTTATTAATTTAATTATCATTACAAAAGGTTTTTTTTCTTCTGCTGATAATAGCTCATCTTAATTAAATAGCCTCTTAGAATTGGTATGGAAACTTCCACCTTTTCATGTTCTTTGTGTGTGTGTGTATGTATATTTTATATCTATCTTCCTACTATGTGTTCCATTCCATGCATCGGATGAAGTGGGCTGTAGCCTACGAAAGCTTATGCTTAAATAAATGTGTTAGTCTCTAAGGTGCCACAAGTACTCCTGTTCTTTTTGCGTATTAATTTAAACACACCGGTAGATCAATGCTCAGCACTTATGAAAAACTGACGTATTGTGTGCACATGATTGATAATCAGAACAACAAAGGTGGGACTTGAGAACAGAGAAAAACTTAGGCCCAGTTCAGGGAAGAACTTAAGCATATGTTTAATTTTAAGCATGTGGGACTGAAATATGTACTAAGTGCTGTTCTGAAGGAGGATTTTTTTTCTGAATTCAGGTATTAGAGATGAAGATCAGGAAATGCAATAAATAAAATAATTACAAGGCCATAAATTTCTTTACATAGTTACAGAGAATAGAATGGGGGAAAGGAGAACAGGTGGTCTATCCACTCTGACACAAAGCTTTTTGCAGGAGTATGGGTCTGACAACAAGAAATGAAGTAAAATCAAGTTCTTCCATTGCCTTCAAAGAGTACTGGATCAGGCCCTATATCATTAACATATGCCAATTACAGCCTCTTCCTAACCTATCATCTCTGCATTAATATACTACAACCATTACTTAGTAGTACATTTTACTGCTCAAATACCATTAAGTGTGTGTTTCTATAGTAACTAAACTTTTAATTTCTTAGCTTCAGGGTATTGCTTATTCTACCATCTTTAGAAAATGAATAATTCTCTTCTTTCATTTATACAGCTTTTTATAACCCTTGAGTCTTTTCTAGATTATATTGATTTAGCTCCCTTGGTCTCCACTTGTGTCTTCTTTGTTAATGTTTCTATAATTTTTGTTCCCTTTCTTTGTATTTTCTTCAGGTTTTTCTCTGCTCTTTTTGAACTGTAGATATCAGAAATGAACATAATATTCCAGGCATGACTGCACTTGGACTATGTAGTGTGTCATTATTACCTAATTTTACATGTGGTCCCTTACATACATTCAAGTACTGCATTGGCATTTTTTGCAAAAGCATCACATACTGAAGTTGGTATATAGTTTGCTATCTGCCCTATATCTTTCTCATACTCAGTGCACTCCTTATAGTCATCTAGTCCCTATCTTGTAGCTGTTCAATTTCTTCTGAGGTATATAACTTTACATTCACACTGAATTTCACCTTGTTGAATTAAATGGGGACCACTTTGGCCATCACTCTGAAATGCAACAACCTCTGCAAGGAAGGAAACAGCCTTTAAATAGTATAGAGCAATATTATCGGACAGTTCAGGCCAAGCAGAGAACACTGTCTTATCCATCTATTGCTAAGGTGGCCTAAATGACTTTGCCTTGAGGAGATACACATGACAGAGCCAATATATTTCAATGGAGTTTTCAGTCTGCTTTTCTACAGCTACCATGCCAAAACATCTTTTTAAAGCAGCTTATTGTTACATAGACTACAGAAGAACGTGAAATTCAGCTGTCACTCCTTCACTTACAAAAAGTTACATGAGATTTTTAGAGATCACAAGTGGTCAGGATCTTCACTTTATATTTTATATGAAAAATGGCACCCACTGTAATCCAGTGAAATTTAATACTATGAAGGGGCTGACTAAGAAAACTGTACTATCTTGAAATAGTTGAATTATAGGATCACTTGTTACAACACAGATATTTTCCTTGGAGGTTTTTTTGCAGGTCCAACCTGCTTAATCTAGGATATATCATAAACTCAAAAGCTAAATTGGTATGGTATTACATTTTCTTAAACCCAAACAGAAAAACTATTTTGAAACTAAATTATTTCTCTTTTAAAGAAAACAAGAAAAAATAAAAATAAAATAAAAATGAGCTCACAAAGGGTTTGTCTCCTCTGATAGTCTGTACTAACTAGAGTATGTGAATAACTTATTTTTTTGGTTTGGTGGCTGAATCAAAAAATAAAAAATGTTTTGCGTCAACTCAAAACCACCAATTTTCAGCCTAGCAAAAACATACAAAAAAAATTCATTTAAGGTCAAATGAAATGTTGCATTTTGTTGAAGATTTTTACCTTTAAAATAATAAAATAAAAATGCAATTCAAAAGGAAATATTATTTCAATCAAAAAGCTGAAACATTTTAAAAGTGTCAAATGAAACATTTTGATATTTTTTAAAGGAGGAAAAAAAAAGTGACCAAAATAATTAGACACATTTGATTCAAATTCACAAAATATTTCAATTTATCTGAACTAGCATTTTTTGGTAACAAACGTTTTTCTCCAGAAATGTCACACAGCTCTGGTACAAAGCTCTGAGAACAAAATGATGGCTGAGAGACAGGGTATGAACAAGGAACTGAATGGAAGCATGAATCACTTGCTCCTGCTTACTTGCTTGATTCAAGGAAGGTTATTTATTTGTTTTCTACATTGAATAAACTAGAAAGCAAATGTGAAATTAAAATCCTATGAATATTGCCGACATAGAAGTATTAACCCACTACAATGCAAATCTTGGGAGCTCACTTCATTCAGGTTATAATGTGGATTGACAGGTAACACACCACTCTTGCCAGGATTTAGGTACAATTTTTTTTAGTCATTATTACTGAATGTCATTCAATATATTGATCAAACTACTAAATGAAAAGATCAACTAATGATCTTTCTCTCAATTTTATGTCAACCTTAATTTACCTTTACAGCCACCAGCCTATTTTCCTTGTTAGGAAAGTATACCAATGAAGGTTAAATGGTAGCGGTTAGTAACAACAATTTCCAAAGCATTCATTGATCTTGTTGATGGTCTTGCCACTTTTCATTTGCACTTTTCATTTCTTTTTAGCCAGTCCAGTACACAACAAAAACTGAAGCCAATTTCGGAGGTTTGCATATTGCTAAAAATAAATCATTCTAACATGGATACAAAGGAGATACCAGATTTGATCCTGCAAGAACTCTATGTGCATAACTCCCACTGACTGCTGAAATTCCCAGAATTGTGTCCTATACATTGAAATTTTATCACAAGAACAGAAGTCAAAGCTTTGAACAAAAACTTGATCATAATCAAAGTACAAAACACATGAATAATGACAACACAAATGACTGCTTCTTTGAACAGCTAATTTTGGAGACCACAAAAGGAGCAGCTGCTTTTAACTCAGTTCTAGCTAACATAAGAGTTGATACAGAAAATTACTTTCTAGTGCAAGTGAAGTTATGTAGTCCAGAATATTACTAAGTTAACTCATAATTAAACTGGAGAATTCACCATCACAAATTAATACTGAAAAAAAAACCCTAACAGGATTTTGAAAAAGATTAGCAGATTACAATACATGGATAAAATTAATGTCTGAAATTAGAATAAAAATTGCTAAGGACTATAACTTCATGATTAAGACTATAAGAAAACAACCACCAGGAGTTAGGAAGAAACTCCTCCTATAGGTGTATCATTATAAAATAGGCTTCTTCTGAAGCATCTGATACTAGCCACAGATGGAGACAAGATACCAGACTAAATGGACATTGATCTGATTTCTTACCACAATTCTTATGTTTTTATGTAATATATAGGGCTGTCAAGTGATTAAGAAAATTAATCGTAATCACGTGAATAATCACACTGTTAAATAATAGAATACTATGTATTTAAATAGTGTGGGGTAATGTTTACATTTTCAAATATAATCGATTTCAATTACAAAATAGAATACAAAGTGTACAGTGTTTACTTTATATTTATTATTTATAACAACAACAGACCCTGGTCCTCATCGGGATTGAACTTGGAACCTCTAGAGCTTAGATGAGCCTTTACTACATGAGCTAAATGCCAACTAGCTGTTAGTTAAGGCTACAGGTGGGTCTTGGTCTCTGTCTCTCTCCCCCTTTCCCCTCAATTAAAAGCCTCTATATAGGGATTAGATGACACTGAAGTGGAGCATTGACCTCTGCACAGGGTGATTTTTACCTATTGGTCTGATCCTTGCACACCCAAAACTCCCAGGAGTGAAGTCCTTCCACAGTCAAATCTCTCACTCTTTCCTATAAATCAGGCCCACTGATTTCCTAGTGCTCAAATAATACTGGAGGTTGTGGGGGAAATTGATTCTCAGCTGGTGTACATTGTCAGCTCCACTGACTTCATTAGAGCTATGGCAATTTACACCAGCTGAGGATCTGCCCTTGGCTATTCAAGGAGTTCAGATTCAGATCATTCCCAGTATATTAATGAAAGTTACGTACACACATTTCCCATAAACTTACAAAGGAACATACTCATAAAAGATTTGCTCCTAAATGAAAATATTGGGGGGGGGGGGGGAGAATTGGACATTATTTCACATTTTTTTAAATTAAAGGAGAGTAAATCAAGCCTCATTTTTAAAAAATCTACTCTGGAAGTAAAACCATTTTTTCACAAAAATAAGTTTTTGAAGAGGTACAGAGATATTTAACTAGCTGCTAAGCTTACTGGTTACTTAGTATTTTTCATTACTTTTTTTGTTCACCATTAATTGCTCACTTGAAAGGAATGTATCACAGTCAGGATGTTCTCATTGCCATGTTCAAGGAAGTCCACAGGGAAAATTACACAACATCAAATTGAAATGGAAATGCAACTCAGTGGGGGAAGAACATTGCAATGTATAAATAATAAGATCATAGAAGAGTTAGAAGTATTTTAGCATGATGCAATATTAAAAATTAAATTAAATCATATCAATAAAGAACATTTTGTGGTGCAAAACACAAATCGTGTTAATGCTATCCGATCAAAACTGCCTTATAGTTCCAAAATATAAAAGAAACTATATCACAAGTCTGTGAAGATAAAATCATATTATCACTGGTTCAAAAACAGAGGAAATTAAACACAATAAAAGTATATATAATACTCTTCCTGGCAGTGTTGCAAAATGAGCAATACATATTGAGGAATACACTAAAAAACTGCACTATCTACTCAGGATACTCCCTACACTAACATAGGAACAAATTAACATACTCTTAGAGCCCCAACCAGGGTTATTGTATCTACTACCCAAGATTCACAAACCTGGAAATCCTGGATGCCCCATCATCTCGGGCATTGACACTCTCACTGAAGGACTGTCTGGATATGTGGACTCTCTACTCAGACCCTAGGCCACCAGCACTCCCAGCTATCTCCGGGACACCACTGATTTCCTGAGAAAACTACAATGCAGAAAACACTATCCTAGCCACCATGGATGTAGAGGCGCTCTACACAAACATCCCACACAGAGATGGAATACAAGCTGTCAGGAACAGTATCCCTGCTGATGCCACAGCATAAGTGGTTGCTGAGCGCTGGGACTATCCTCACACACAATTATTTCAAATTTGGTGATAATATAGACCTCCAGACCAATGTTACCGCTATGGGCACCTGCATGGCCCCACAGTATGCCAACACTTTTATGGCTGACCTGGAACAACGCTTTCTCAACTCTCGTCCACTCGCGCCCCTTCTCTATCTATGCTACATTGATGACATCATCTGGTCCCATTGGAAGAAACTCTGGAAGAATTCTACCACCTTTTCGACAGCTTCCACCCCACCATCCACCTCAGCCTGGACCAGTCTAAATGGGAGGTCCACTTCTAGATACCACGGTGCAAATAAGTGACAGCTAGACTTGATTTGAGATAACAAGGTGTTCAGCCTGATTGAACTAACTTCGTTATCTCTAACCTGGTTCTTTCCTTCTTTTTATGCCTGCCTCTGGATACTTCCACTGCATGCATCCGACGACGTGGATGCTAGCCCACAAAAGCTTATGCTTCAATACTTTTGTTAGACTTTAAGGTGCCACAGGACCCTTTATCGCTTCTGCAAATCCAGACTAACACGGCTACCTCTCTGATTCTTGACAATATGAGCAACATACTTCCATGTAAAAGTTCCTAGTTCAATGGTCCCCAAACTGTAGAGTGTGTCCCCTAAGGGGATGCATGGGAATGACCAGGGGGCCTGGGACAACTCCCATGAGGGGACAGGGAGGGAGCGACACCCAGCCTTGCTCTGCCCCACTTCAACTCTGGCTCAGCCCCCAGCTGCAGCAATGGCTCTGCTCCAGGCTGCTCTCAGCCTCTGGACCTAGCGCCCTGCCCGGGGGGGAGAAAGAGGGACATAGGAACATTCTGTTACTGGTGGGGTGGGGAACATGAGAGGAAAAGTTTGGAGACTACTGTCCAAGTTCAATATATTAGGACATTCCTTAGCCTCTGGGCAAGCAGGAGATGAAAATACATTCACAGAAGCCATTCCTCATTCTACATGATCCGTTGCTTCAAGGAATGTGTTTTCTATGTTGTCTGACATGAAAAACTTTTATACGCTCACTGCATATGCAGAGTTTTCTATATGAAGTGACATGAACCTTGCACTTTAGTTAATTTTATGCCCCCTTCACATTTTTTTTTCAATTTGGAAAAAGATTTATAGGATGCATATTTTAGATATACAATTCATCACAGCTGGTAAGAAAAAAGTTGTTCAACTCTTTTATAAATTTTAAGAGGGCCTCTCTTATTCAGGTCTCAAATTGTGTGGGTCAGAGCTTTCCAATATGGTGATGATAGCAATTTTAACTTTGCTTTGCAATATAGTCATGAATTATATGATCACACAGTGTTTCTCAAATAATGCAATTTAACATTGCATCGCTTTATCTGTTTAGTTTGATTCACATTCCTAGCGACTTGTAATATTGTATAGTACTCTGTTCAAGCTAAACAGAATCTATTAAATCGCAATTTTGGGCCAGATTTTCAAAAGAGCTCAACTCCGTTCCTTTTTAGGCACCTAAGTGAAACCGCCAGATTTTCAAAAATAGTCAGCACCCAGCTGCTCCCACTAAAAACATTAAGGATCTCAAACTGCATTACCAATATTAATTAATCAATTTTATGGATACTGAGGAAAGAGCAGTTAATTGTATTACCAAAAGCAAGTTGGTGACAGAGCCAGAAAAAAGAACCCCAAACTCCTGATTCCCCACTTGTCTATAGAACCATCAGACAATATATCCACTCTAGACCTTGCTCAAACACAGAACTAATATATTCTAGTATTCAGTATTGCTGCTGAAATAACTGCTTTGAACAGAATCATTGCTTGCTTAATTTTTATATTTCTTAAATAGTGTGAAAAGGATGATCAAGCTCTCATATATAATGTAAGTATTTTTCTCCCCAGTGTCAAATAACTAAAAACCAAAACCTTTTTATTTTAGAATACTTGCAAATTTAAATTGTAGATTTTGCTTCAGGGCCTGGAAACTGTTACAAATTCAAATTAAACTTTAATTAAATTAATTAAATAGGAGTTTTTAAAGGGTATTGCATGCATAGTTTAGAATTGTAACAATTATATAACAAGTGTGAAGTGATCAAATGTCCTGACTTTAATAGTAACTACCACATTAAGTAGATTTCCAATTACACTATGGGCTCCAGACAGAAAACCACAATTAGTGAGCATCTGACCTAGAGTCTTTCAAATTTATTGAACTGTGGGAAGCCCTACTTTCAATATGCAAAATGCTGGGGTTATAATGAATGAAGAGAAGCAATACGATAGCCTGGGGAATTAATATGGAGTGTTTCATCTCTAGGTCAGTAATTCAACTCCAGCCCTTATCAGTAATTAACAATAAACAACAACCATATGAGTTAACGTAGTATAAACTGGACTACTTATTATTAATGTTGCCCTACACTTACCATTATAAAACCCTGTTTTCAATTGCTTATGACTGAACCACTGAAACTGAAATTTTCCACGTTCAGTGGCTTCCTCAAAATGAATTGTTTTGAAAATTATCAGTCAAAACAGTTTAGGCATTTCTGAGAATAAGGCTAGGAAATAACATTTTTTATCCATGTCAAAAATTCTCATGTCATCTTTTTTTAAAATAAACTTCTACACCCAATGGTTTGGAGCATGGGATTCGTTTTTCAGGAGCTTGAGCTTTGTCTCAGATATGTGCCTTTTGAAATTCCTATGAAAATATCTCCATTAGAAGGTTCTTTGATGTAGGTGAAAGAGAAAAGGGAACCCCTTTGCAAACCTTTTCTGGATCCACCCAACGTTTCAGTGAGGATAAAGCTCTGAGTGGAAGTTGCACCAACTTGTTCAGATGATATTTACCTGGCCGATATGCTGAAAGCAACTCAGGTGAAGTATGGCATCCTAAGTCACAAAGGTACAAGATGTCATCAGGCCTAGAAGCCTGAGACATATTCTTATGATAATTCTGGAGCATGAGTGTAAATGTGTACAAAGATCTAACATTATTTGAAATCTTCCTGGAGACAGGTAGGCCATAACTGTGGTGGAGTCCAGTATGGTCCCAATAAACTCTATTCTGATTAATAGTCTGATCAATACTGACTTCTCTCTGGGGGCGGAGGGAGACTGGGGGGTTCCGGGGTGGTTGTTTGGGGGAGCTCTAGAGGGGGCAGTGAGGGAGCAGGGTGGGTTGGATAGGGGATGGTGGTTAGGGGGTAAGAGGGTGGAGAGGGGTCAGGGCAGTCAGGGGACAGGGAGCAGGGGAATTGGATAGGGAGTGGGGTCCTGGGCGGTGGTTAGGGATGCAGGATCTCTGGAAGGGGCAGTCAGGGGGCAGGAAGTGGGAGGGGGCCAGACTGGGGGCAGGGCTTTTACTTTTTCTGCCGTGTGAGCTATGAGAGCATTCAATCAATATTTGAACCTTCCCTACCCGACCCTCCATATAATTTTGCACACCCAATGTGGCCCTCGGGCCAAAACGTTTGCCCACCCCTGTCCTAGATAGATATGAGAGAGAGAGAGAGAGAGAGGATAACAGCTCAAAATTAACAGGGATCAGAAACACAGAGGGGCCACAAACCGCCCCCACACACACCATTTATTAGCACTTTATTTATTCCTGAGCTTTGGGAGGAGGTATGATGATAAATTGGATCGAGATCCACATCACTACATCTTTTTTATAGTCAAAATCCAATTGATGAGGTTTAGCAACCAAAATCAACTCTACCATCCCCCATTTTGTCCTTTTCTAATCAGAAGGTATTTTTCCTTAACTTAATAGTTGGCCTTATAAAAGATGTTAGGGCAGTGGTCCCCAACCTTTTTGCGACCAAGGGAGCATTCCTGCGCAGTGTCTGTTCTCCAGCTTCTAAAATTAATTTTTGGTGAAATCATTCAGAGTCATGAACGCTGAGACTATATGAAAGCCTGTGGTCAGAATAAAGTTCTGAAAGAATTAAATATGACATTTTTGGTGCTATTTATGATCATTAAAACTGAAGGTGACAGAAGAAATATACTATTTTGCTCCTTTGCATTTACTGCAATTCCAGAAATAGGAAGCTCAAGATCATTCATCAAGATTGCTAGAAGGGACCAGTGCCATACTGAAAGTATCCAAAAGGTGCTTCATCCTCATATTTCAGAAAATAATCCTTGTACATCAAGAAGAGCTTTAACACAACAAATAATTAAATAATACTCAGTGGGAAAACACCAAACTTTGGAGCTCCCACTAAGTGTTTCTCCCTCCCTCCCTCCCTCCCTCCCTGCCCCACTTCTTCCTGCAAATAGCAGCTTAGCTAAAAAGGCACTGAAAGCGTGGTGTTTCTTAATCTAATGCTAAAATCTAGATAAACTGGTTACAAAAATACGGATATTTTCAAACATATAAGATATATCCATGCCTGTGGGCTGGACGCATATTTTACTAACTCTGTAGATGCAATGGGTAGGAGAGTTCACATCACACTTCCAAAGCAACCATACAAGAGTTTAGGTTAAGTCAAAGGAAAGATTTTGATTAATATCCTCTCTCAACTATGGCTTTAGACTTATGCTTACAAATACAGTAGACTCTCGATTATCCCGGATGATAGGGAAAAAATTAATCCTGGTTAATAAAATCCTGGATAACGACCATCCATAGGAAATATGGGGAGGAGGGGTTGGTTCACCAGCCACCCTGCACCAGGGGGAGAGGGTGTTAGTTCACTGGCTGCCCTGTGCCCTGGTGGGATTGGGTTTTTTTTTGTGCTTGGGGCGGCAACAAAGCCAGAGCCGGCCCTGCCATTTACGATATATTTTTTTTGACATCCTGGTTAATCCACTTTCTGGTTAACCCTATCCTGGATAATCGAGAGTCTACTGTAGGTAGGACCTTGTATTCGCAATCTCAACCAGGAATCAGGTAGAGGTTTGTTGTGGTTGGATACATGGAATTATGTGGGCAGAAGGAAGGCATGACACAGATGGCTTATTTCACACACTGCATCATGAATTCTAGGCATGGCCCTGTATTCTCCTTCTGTGATGTGGTTTCTCTGTGACATCTTTGTATTACCAACAGCCGTTCAATATCTTTCTAACAGTGGACACGACAAACATCATCTCTAAGGTTTCAGGTGAAAACCAAAACATTTAAAATCTCTGGAAGCGTGACCAGTTCTCTGTAGGATGTGTTAAGAGGGTATGAGTTAATATTACTTACTACAGTACTAGTATTATTAATACTGTAGTAGCATTTATTTCTATTGTGGTAGCACATGAGGGCCACACTTGTAAACCAGAGCTCTACACTGTACAAACAAAAAACACAAATACAGTCCATGCCGTGAAGAGCTTTCAATCTAAGTATAAGACAAGAAACAACAGATAAATACAACAAAGCACAAAGAAACAATGAGACAAACATCCTACTGTTTATTTACTAAATGTATCAGTTGATTTAAGTCAGCATCATTTTCCCTGGGAGTGCAAGCTAGCCAAACGGGCTGGACAGGGATATGGAAGAGGCAAAGCCATCACCTTGACCCTCCACCCCTACCCCTGCACACACACATACAGATTAATTTAAAAAGGAACTTCTCCTACATGAGTCACAGTACTTCTGCTCAACTGAGGCCTACATTCTTTCAGTAAAGTCAAAGAGGGAATCGATGTCAAAGCTGGGATGAGAACTGAGGAGTTTGAGTGGCAGGCCTAGACTCAACTCATGTATCTTTTTAATTTTGTTTGCACGAAGGTCAGTTTAAGAAGACTTGAGAGATATATCTGAACTTAAATATATTGTGTATTTATTAGTTTTGGTTCTGCATTTTCCTTCTCTTTATTTGTTAATATTTACAAAAGATGAAAACATAGTAGTCTCAAAAATATTTTTAAAATTATAAAAATTTGCTTGATATTTATAAAGCGTTTTGAAGGTATCTGGAGAAGAGAAATACTCATGATTCCCAAAGTTGCCAACTCGCATCCTGTTTGAGGAAATGAAAGAGATAAAAAGTGGAAAATAACATAGATACGCCTATATATATATCTAAGTGTCATTGGGTAAAATGCATGAGATAGTTCTCAGATTGCCAGCTTTGGTGGGCCTTTGTAGTTAGAGTTGAGCTGAATATTCTGCTGTGTGTATTTAGCACAAAACAAATAGCACAGCGCTGTCTTATTTTCTCTCTTGCACTATAAAGGGATTTTTTTCAGTTCTTGCATAATTCAAAATTTGCAACAATGATACCACAATGACAGAACATCTCTCTAACACAAAGAAAAGAAGAAAAAGAAAATTGTGTTGTCCTTGATTTAAAACTAAGTCACACTGATCACAGATTTTATTTTCATTGCCTTACCACATCATAAGCTTCACAGACAGCAAACTCACATATTCTTAACAGATATAAGACAATAAAAATTCTCTCTATATATTTTTTAAAAACTTCTGTCTACTGTTCTAAGTATATTAGCTACAATTTCCATCTCAATGCAACTCCATTTACTGCAAAGTCAGATGTCTAAACTTGTTAAAAAGAAGTACAAAAGAGAAATAATATATAAACTGTACATATTAAGAAGAAATGTTTCTTTTTCGAAACCCAAGAGGATAAAGTGGAGGTTTCAGATTTTTTGAACTGACCCTACAATATCTGGACTCAACAAAGAGATGTAATATTTTAGAGCTATCAGCTGTACTAATACCAGTATAATGCTTACTGAACCCAAAGTTAAGAAGAAAGTATTTCTTCTTTATTAGTAGCCACATATATCCTCTATGGTCTAAATATTAACTACCAAACTAAATGAAAGTACTTTATGCCTGCATTAGATTAACAACTAAACTGTCTGAGGAAAGATGGGAGAAATGGGATTAAATTATTTTGAAAAAAAAAATCGAGATAATTTTTATGAAAAATAATGAGTCAAATCCTCAGCTGGTGTTAATCATTATACAGTCCACTGATTTAAACAGGGCTCTGGTGAGTTATACCAGCTGAGGACCAGGCCCAAATGCATGGCTACCACAACTCATAAAATAGACTGTCTCAGCTCTGTGGTATTTATTCCCTTTTGTATGGGTCACTCTCTCTTTTAATATTTGTATAGGAAAATAATTTGTGCTGCCAACAATTCTGTTAATCTTTTTTAAAATTATATTTATAATCATAATTAATGGACGACACAGAAAGAAAAAATTGTCTTAGCCACTCCTATGACTCACTGAAATAAAGGGTGTATACTGGTGTTCAAACATTTTTCCCCCAGCACAAGCAATTATCAACCACATTGCACAACTATATTTGTATCAGTGGATTCTGGGAAAAATCTCATCAGATATTCTACACTGCCTTAACTGTGGTGCCAGGACAGAGGATATGGGTGTTTTTCATGTGCTGTAATGTGCTTTTGAATGTCCACCTGCACAGAGAACAGTAGCCTGATTCAGTTACACATACGTGATTAGGTGGTCCCTATAAACAGAAGAGCTGTGCTTAAACCTGGATGCAGCTAACAAAGATGCCACAGTCCTGCTCATACAGTCAAAATCTTCACACCTGTATGGTTGGAAATAGAGCTAACCAGAGGTTTTCAGATTGAAAATTCAGTTTCTGTAAAAATTTTCCACTGGAACATCTTAATTTTTCTGATTTTTTTTTTATTTTCCTTCAGGAAAATAATAAAATATTTTGTGTTGGGTTAATTTAACCCAATACTTTGTTTTGGGCTAATTTGACAGAATATTTTGTTTTGACGAACTCACCCAAAATGTTTCGACTCAGCACAGTAATACATTAAACTGCAGTTTCCTATCAGTACATTGCCTTATGGGAACTGTAGTTCAGGCCCCCAGTTCTCTTGAGCTATACATTTCTCATAATGCAATGTGATTTCTCTCTGATCAAGCAATGTGTGATGCATCAGGGGAATCACATGACTCTGGCTGCATCATGAGAAATGTAGTCCCATCAGAGAATGCTGCCCAAGGAGAGAAAGGGAGCATAAGGCTCTTGAACTAACGTCAAAGAGGCCACGCACCATAATGGGAAAATACAATTTATATTGAATTGACTCAAATTAAGCATTCTGGGTCAGTCCAATAAATCAAAATGAAACATTTCTATTTTAGGAATCTCAAAACTGATTTTAATGGTTAACTCCACAGCAATGATTTGAATATAAATCAGTGCTGGTTGCCAAACTAAGGGAAAAGACCCCTGACATACTTACTATATTAGAGAAAAATAATAATTGTCACCTATCCTGTCTTCCTCTTGAGTGAACTGCTCTTCTAAAAAGAGCAGTTTCTCCTCAGCTGAAAAGAATTGAAGAATATGATGCAAATATTGTGTATGATAGCAGTATTAGGAATAGCTTCAGTGACCATCTAAATAGTAAATATGACAAGGAAGACTTTGTAGCACCTTAGAGACTAAACAGTTTATTTCAGCATAAGCTTTCATGGGCTATCGCCCACGAAAGCTTATGCTGAAATAAGCTGCTTAGTCTTTTAGGTGCTACAATACATCTTACTTCTGTTCCATTCTATGCATCCGATGAAGTGGGCTATAGCCCATGAAAGCTTATGCTGAAATAAACTGGTTGGTCTCTAAGGTGCTACAGAGTCTTCTTCGTCTTATTTACGGATACAGACTAACACAGCTGCTAATCTTAAACCCATCTAAATAGTGAATTCACCATTAAATAACTGGTACATCTTGAATACTGCAAAATGTACAATATGTTTCTAGATCTTGCAAAATGTGTTTGAGGAAAAACTGAAACAAACAGAAAGTGTATAGGTCTAAATGAAAGCCCATAGGCACTTGTTGATGGCTGAAGTCCTAAAATCTGAACCTTTTTATCAAATGTGTGGAACATTTGCTTTTCATGTAAATATGTTCAAGTTATTTACTATACTGCAATAGAATAGTAAGCCATATGAAGTGTGAAATCAATCTTGTTATATTGACAAACAATAGGCTAGTTGCCAATGTGGAAAAATCAACATTTCCAAACAACATCAAGAGCCCACTGTCTCGTCCTTCTCTTCTACTGACATATTGTTACAATTTGTTATAAAATGAAGACCAAACACAGCTGGCAAGTTGATGGCAACTAAAACTGTGCAGCTACTTGCCTACATAATTTCATTACAATGGTCACTAAACATTTAGAAAACAGTAAACAGTGGAAGTATTGACCCACTACAGTGAAAACATGTTTAATGTCTATTTAGTTTACCATACGACTTTTTCCTAATAGTACTAAGTAGTATTCAATGGTAATGAAGAATTTAAATTGTTGTTTTATGGGCTACATTACTGGGGTGTGCGTGTCTTAAACTGTGCTATCAGAAACCTTTCTATTCATTAAAATCAGCCAGGAATGAACTATACACCAGTTTAATATCTACACCTATTTAATAAGTTATATAACATTTTTCGTACACACAAATAATCTGTTATATCTACAGTACATAGCACGCTCAATCACCCACAACTAAATCACCTGAAGGGGCCGAATGTAACAATTATTCTGCACCATCAACATTACACAGGCAAAGAGCCAAAATAAGCCATTAGTGCAGTCCAGAGTAAGGAGCAGATGAGTTGCATTACACTGGTGGTAGTCCTGGGAAGAATTATCCCTTAGTGGACAGGTAAGGGAGTAGGTTACTTCACCTCTTTTCAGGATACAACTTATTTCTGCTCTGGTGCCTGGATGGCTTCACCACTGGATCACAGGGGCAGTGGGAGTATGGTACTTGGATTAGTCACTTTGATCCAGGTATAAGGTATTGGACAGTTATTCAGCCTTTAGAGGAAATGATTGTCACAGACTGCACAAATGATTGTCCCATAAGCATTCAGTACCAGTGGCAAAGCAAGAAGTAGGCCTTTAAGTTTTCATTTTTAACTGATCTGCAGAGAAGGAAGGGGATGTGGAAAATGATTGTTATATGACTGCAGCTTCCTATTATAAGTAATAGTATACCATGTGAAGCAGACAAAAGTACAGTACAACCTTAATGACATTTCCAGTTACCGTACAGGAGTTTTCAAATGAGTAAGAGCAAGCACTGTGTAAAACATTAACTGTGCAACAAGTGCTTCGTTAATGCACCTACTACAAGTCTGATAATGCGGGAGAGGAGGTAAGGAGACTCTGTCCACCTAATATCTCACATGCAGGAGCTTGGCACTACGAGAAACCTTGTGTGCACAGAGAGAAACACATGCTACATCCAATTTAAAGTAACTGTGCTCCCTGGGGCTTCCCACAGATACTGTGCAGCAGGTTCAGAGCCTTTTAAGAGTTCTTGTTTTGCGGGGCGAGGGGAGGGGGATGGCTCTCCAGCACCTCCAATGCACAGCTGTGGTTTAAAGCACCACTTTTGCCTTATGTTAGCATCATTGTTGGTCTGTGATTTCAAAAATGTTCCAGGCATTCCATCTCAAATGGACCACACTCTCTTTCATTTCAGTATACATTAAGCAACTGGGATGCAGTCTCTGCCGATGGATCAACAGTAGCACATGAACAGCCATGAATATCTGGCACTCAGGTATTTCATCTGTATTTTCCAGCAAGACACATTTTTAGATCATTGCCTATACTGGTCCTACTGTTCTTATTTTCCACCAACCTCTTTACTCCACTATAGCTCAGTTAACACAATTTTTCATTCTTCTCAACATTACAAAAAGGAGGACATAGACTTAATTTTGTTATCACACAAATCAACATGTTGTCAGACTGAAATAGATGTGGGAGTGTGACATTCTGAAATAAAACAAAGTTGAAGGAAAAAGAACTTCAGTAGGTGTCTGCAGAAGCATACTAACGTTTCCTCTTAATGAGCACTAACATTCAAGATACTTAGCATAAAGCCTTTAAGACCTGACATTCATGCTTAGAAACTCTAATGTAATTTCTATTGATTCTGCCAATAAAAATATTAATGGAACCCAGGTTCACATGACTAATTAAATCAATAGGAACAGCAATGTTAATCCAGGCTAGCATCAGTATCAAAACCCAATATTATCATGCAAGCCAAGACATTTATAAAAAACAGGTAATAAAAAGTTTTCTTGCAAGCATTACTCCTATCTAATCTGAACCACAATAGTGTTTCGTTTCAGTAGTTTTGTTTTTGTTCTGCTTTATACTTTTTTTTTAAGACAATGGAAAGGACACCAACAAATCTATCCCTAAAAATTATTTTCATTACCTCTCATCCTTAATTATCAGTCTCTACCGACAACATTATATCATGTATGCCACGGTATGTTTGATTTGGGGATGTTTGCACAGAGGCTAAAGCAAGATTGGTAAAAACTGGGCACTTCTATACTACAACAGTCATCACTGAAGAATCAATATTTGCCAACAGCCGTCAAACATGGTAAATGACACACCAGGAGTTTTTCCCTCTATTCATAGAAAATAACTGCCTATTACACATGCCACTATGTGATAACTGATGGTAAATATTGAATTTTTAATTGTGATCACTGTGAATATGAAAACTGATGAAAGCGCCGTCTGTATTTGTAACTATAATGCTCCCTAAACTGTAGATCTGACTAGTATGCCAAGGTAAGTTCCACTGTGCATTAGAACTAAGCATGGCAAAATGATTCAGAAAAATTATGAAAGGCATTATCCTCAACAAAAATCTCAGATATAGCCAAAATCCTCAGTTTTCTCAAATTAAGTACAGCCAAGCCATCTCCGGTAGTGGTTTTGTCAAATTTAATAAATTATGCAGAATGTGGTCTGGTCAGCACTTGGATGGAAGACTTTGAAGTACAGTTTGGATGCTATAGGAAGGGGTGATGATAACACAGCATGTGGCACTTTTCCCTTTGAATCAATACTGAACCAAAGTTCCTACAATGAATGGTGCATGAAGGTATGTTGCTGCTGGAGGTGCCTGATATTTGGAGAAGATAGGAAAATTAGGTTTGGAACATGTAAGAAAATTAGAGACCTAATGACACTATAAAAATATAATTGTGAGCTCTGCTATCTTGACTACTTTCCCATGATAAAATTATTTCTGGCTACTTAAGATTTCCCCAACAGTTTCACTCGAATTAGTTATTCTTTACATTGTGATTTGAACTATTGAACAGACTGCCACATTGCCTTCTCCTCCTCCTGATAGCAACTAGCAAAAGACTCGGAAACTGAAAGCAAAACAAATTTTAAGTACATCAGAAGCAGGAAGTCAGCCAAACAATCAATGGGGCTGCTGGATTACTGAGGTGTTAACGGAGTACTCAAGGGAGTCAAGGTCGTTGCAGAGAAGCTAAATGAATTATTCACTAAAAAGCAGTGGCCATCAAATAGGGGTGTGCGAGCCCACACCAGGGGATGCGCGAGACCCCGGTGCCACTGCCAAGCCTGCCCGGGAGACTGCCGAACTCCCAGGTGGGCTATTTTAGTCCCGCCGAAATGCCGCTGCGGAAAGCGGAAGCTTCCACTTTCTGCGGTGGCATTTTGGCAGACATACCTCCCGGGGGCCGCCAGATTTTTCCCTCCGTGGAAAGGGGCCGCGGGGGAAAAGGGTTGAAGAGGATGGGAGGAAGATTCCCACATCTGAACCAGTCTTTTTATGTGACAAATCTGAGGAGCTGTCCCAGGATGAGGTGTCAATAGAGGAGGTTTGGGGACAAGTTGATAAATGAAACAGTGATAAATCACCAGGATCAGATGATATTCAACTAATAGTCCTGGAGGAACTCAAATATGAAACTTTAGAACTAACTACTGTGGTATGTAGCCTATCAGTTAAATCAGGTTCTGTACCAGATGACTGGAGGATAGCTAATGTGATGTTAATTTTTAAAATGGGTTCCAGAGGCGATCCTGGCAATTATAGGCCTGTAAGCAAAGTGCACTGTCCTGAGATAAGAGGGAAGACTCTCTCATGGACCACTAATGAGCCAAAAGACAGGAAACGAAGAGTAGAAATAAATGGCCATTTTCACAGTGGAGAGAGGTAAATAGCAGGGTCCCCCAAGGTAATGTACTGGGTCAAGTGTTGTTCAACATCTTCATAAATTATTTGGAAAAAGAGGTAAACAGTGAGGAGACAAAGTTTGCAGATGATGTAAAATTACACAAGATAGTTAAGTCCAATGATGACGGCGAAGAATTACAAAGGGATTTCACAAATTGGGTGACTGGGCAACAAAATGGCAGATGAAATTTAATGTTGATAAATGTAAAGCCGTGCATACTGGAAAACATAATCCCAACTACACAAACAAATTGATGGGGTCTAAATTAGCTCTTACCACTCAAGAAAGAGATCTTGGAGTTATTGTCAATAGCTCTCTCAAAACTTCCACTCAATCTGCAGCAGCAGTCAAAAAATTTAATGTTAGGAACCATTAGGAAAGGGATAGATAATAAGACAGTAAACATAATGCCACTATATAAATTCATGGTATGCCCACACCTTGAATACTTCATGAAGTTTTGGTCACCCCATCTCAAAAAAGATGTATTAGAAACAAAAAAGATACAGAGAAAGGCAAAAAATGATTAAGAGTATGCAACAGGTTGCCTATGAGGAGAGATTAAAAGACAGTTCAGCTTGGAAAAGAGACAACTACGGGGTGATATGATAGAGATCTTTAAAATCATGAATTGTACAGAAAAAGTGAATAAGGAAGTGTTATTTACCCTTTCACATAACACATGAACCAGATACACCCAATGAAATTAACAGGCAGCAGGTTTAAAACAAACAAGGTTTTGTGACTACACCTTGGTTCAAAATAGAATTAGTTAAATTCATGGAAGGTAGGTCCTTCAATTATTTTAGTCAAAATGGTCAGGAATGGAACCTCATGCTGTGGGTGCCCAGAAGACTCTGACTGCCAGATACTGGGACTAGACCATGGGGGATGGATCACTTGATGATTACCCTGTTCCCTTTGAAACATTTGGCACTGACCATTTTTGGAGGACAGGATACTGTGCTAGATGGATCATTGGTCTGATCCACTATGGCCCCAGTCTGGACCTTTTCATTTGGTATCTATTTCCCCTCTGCCAAGGCTAACTCTGGTTTTAATAGGGATCAGTCCATTCATCTCCTCTCACTTTGTCCCTTCGTTCTCTCCCATGGAGTCCCTTCGTTCTCTCCCATGGAGTCCCTCTGTCATGCCATACATCTAGACTAAAACATTAAAAATCCTATTTGCATGGAATCCATGGTTTTCACAAATTGGACTTCCTGGTTTGTGCTGTTCAAAGTTCAGAAAAGGGCAGGAAAAGGCCTTCTGTGAAGTCATAGCAAGATGACTGTGTACCTTCATTAAACAAGTCAACATAACAGAAATGCATACCGAGTATATTTCTGTACATGAAGAAGAGCTCTGTAGAAGTTCAAAAGTTTGTCTCACTTACCAACACAAGTTGATTCAATAAAAATTACCTCACTGTGGCAGTGTACTGGTTGAGAAGCCTTTAATCACTTCCTGCCACTCCAGCCCCAACCAAAGGGAATGGATTGGGGGTGAGTGAATAGCCCTGTGCCGGCCTGGTAACTGGCTACACCTGCCAGTCTTATTAACCCAGAGCTATAAAGGCTGGGAGGAAGCCAGGGAAAAGGGGGAAGAGGGAAAGAGAAAGGTGAGGCACAGAAGGAAGTGGGAGCCTCCTATTCGGTTGCTGCCCAGGCCTGTTGCTGGCAAAGTAGCTGTGAAGTCTATCTATAGTTGGGATCTGGTGGTGGGAAACCTTTTGAAAATAAAGAGCATAGGTGTTGCACCAGACTGAAGTGTCCCTGACTCATTGAAGAGGGAAGCCCAGGGACTGAATACCCAGTGATATAGGTTGAACCCTGTGACACTCACCCACCTTGTCTCTCTAACATAATAGAAAAGCATCATTATCCTCTGTATGTAAAGTCTTAAGCCCTTAGTGACATGGCCACTCTGAGGTCCTGTCTACACTGGGAGCGGCATGTAGGATTTGTGTAGCTACACATCACAGTAAAAAGCAGACTGCTTCCACAGTGAAGTGTGTAGCTACATGTGACAGTGAAAGGCTCTGGCAGAGGGCAGGTAGCAGGACACTACACTGCTAAAACAGCAATGTAGATGTGTGAGGAATTGCTTGGGTGTGTAGAGAGCCATGTAGGGTACATACCCTAAGGTTTGGGTGTGTCTTTATTCTACTTGCCTAAGCAGTGCCTACAGGAGGCATGCATTGTATGTACTCTACACACTGCTGTAAGTTTAGGCATAATCTTATGAACTGGCTTTATACCCCCATGTACAGTCACTAGTCGGTTGTGAATGGATCTGATCACTGGGTCCCACATGCTTCCAAGTCAACTGAGTGTGAGCAGAGTCTAGTCAGTATTACCAGCTCTTGATCTCTAGTGCACACTTGCATATTCAGATCTCTTTTATGAAACCGTTCTCTGGGACATGGAGTGCTATTGTTCAGCCACCCTAGACACCCAACTCAGAGCCTGAGGCTTCCCAAACCCCATTCTCTTCCCTGTCCATTACACATGTTTGCCCAGTGTTCCACCTCAGCTGTGGGCATTCTGGGCTTCTAATGTAGCCTCTTTGGGCACAACGTGGCAGGAAAGCAAGAAACACAAGCTTAGCAAAGGAATTCTTTAATCACAGAAACTTTACTCTTAAAGCACTCTAGAATCAAAGATCTCTGAAAATAACAGAAGCCCTATGACCTCCTCCCATCTGTGAGACCAAGGGATTGTCAGTGGCTCAAGCTGAACAGAGTCTCTTGCCCTCTTTCTCCTGCAACTCCTTGCCTGTGGTTATGGTCAACTCCTCACCCCAGCCCACCCTAAGCAGAAGCCCAGGAGGGTACTGAATAAACAAAACTCAAATTTCTGGGGTCAGGGCTGGGTCTAAGAACATGCAGGTGTCACTATGTATGTAACTCATGAGTGGCTGGGAGAGCATTCACGTATTTAGCTGGGAGTGAATTTGCATGCTGAAGGCTGTGTGTGAGCAGGCCAGGTGTGACTGTTCTGGTGCAACAGCAGTGTAAAAAGCACCCTAGGCTAAAGTGTTAATAGAACACCGCTGTTCAACAGTCTAGATCAGGGGTCTCCAAACTACGGCCCAGGGGCTGGATCCGGTCCGTGGCTTCGATTTGTCCAGTCCTCCAGCTGAGCGGGCACACCAAGCAGGCATGTGAGGAAGCCGCTGCTGCCCCGCACCCCATAAGCTGCTGCCGGCGGCCCCATGTGTGGAGGCGTGAGTGCCCCCGCGGCAGCGACCGGAGGAGTAAAGGGGAGGGGCGTGGCAGCAGGCGGAGGAGCAAGGGGGGAGGGTTGTGGCTGCGGCCGGAGGAGCAAAGGAGGCGGATTTTGCATATATTGAATTTTTTCACAGTTGCTTCGGCCTGCAAAGCCCCTTCAGAAATGTAATATGGCCCTCGTTTCAAAGTTAGGAGACCCCTCGTCTAGATTGTACCCTAGGAAATGTAACAGGCTCCTTTGCAAAAAAGGTACTTTTCAACCAAGATCCATAATCTCTCTAATTAAGATATGCTGATAAAATGCTTGACAGAGTGGAGAGCTTTAACGCCTTGCAGCTACAACTTCAAGGATAGGATAAGTCTTTCTTCTTTTGACATGATCAGCAAAATTAAAAAAAAAAATCACACTTTTCTTGTGTTTAGTGAGCATGGGTTTATTTTTTAAGGAAGGGGGATAGAGAAGTAAAACTATGTTCATTTTTTACTCCAACAAATTGCTAAACACTGTTTTAAATGCATTCCAACTACAAACACTCATGTAGTCTCCCAGGCACCTTTTGTAATTCTTATTTGTTGCACAGCATTTACTGACTGAAAAGGCTTCCAAGTTGAACAGCTGGGTCTACATCCATAGTTTCACCCTTTCCCCTCCCCCTGTGCCCTACATGACCAGGCTAGCATGAAGATTTCTGAAGCACACAATATCGATTAGAAGCATACTATGGATTGCTTGCACAGCAAGTTAAATTACTGTATATGGCATATATTTAATTTTCCACATATAACAATAAACATGATTGATTCTTCAATTTCAGAGCATCATTTTGGTAATTAAGAAAATAAATACTCTTTCCATATATAGCTAACTTATTTTTTCCAAGGAAATTTCTGTGGTGCAGTAGCTCATGTGTGACAGACAAATAACTATCCCTCTTCCTGTAGGCCCCTTTTTTTCTTCTTTTTTTTTTTTAGAGCCTGCCATTCATTTTCACACCTGACAATATAAACCCCAGGACGTGGTCGTTGTGAAGAGGATTATCTTTCAGATCGATGCTGAAATTGATTCCAAACTGCACTATTTATCAGCCTGCAGCTAAAGCACTAGGAGTCAGGAAATATCTCCTCTTTCAAATCCATTCTTATTCTACTGCTGGAAGGAACATTATACTACAGCCTACACTAATACACAGTTTTCTGTTCTTTTTCCATGTGGAGAATCAAAGTCAAATACTCAGTGCAGCTAGTTACATTACCACATTTTTTTGAGACAGACAGAATGATGTTTGCCACAGAATAACTAACCTTTGTGCTGTCGCCAAGTAATTACTTAAACCTTTTAAGATAGACTCATTATGGCTAATAAGGTTTCTGAATGCCTCCTATATATTTTAAAATAAAAAGTACCACGTCTTCATCTTAATTTGACATAATGATCTGGAAAACATACATACAGGCTCTTTTAAAAATTACATTTAAGGATAAATTTCTTGCACCTGAAAATTGAAAGTTGATTGGACTGACTACATCCAGGCCTGCTATGAACTGATACAGTAAATCAAATCAACAGAATTTCATCCAACTAGGTATTTATAACGAGTCTGTCACTATCATATCTGAACATCAAACCATTTCAGCCCTGATCTGCTACCAGGGCCTATTCTTATCACTGACTGAAAAACTCTGTGGTGGACAGAGTCCAATGCCTGGTAAAAGTCAATGGGAGTCTGTCCATTGACTCCAGCGGGCATTGCATTAGACCTTTTTTCCACAAGAGACTATGTTGAGGCCATTAGTTAATTTTCACTTTTGATCAAAATAGTATTTTAATACAGGTCTCCAGTAGAGAAAAGCTGGTAAACCTTAACTAGCTATAGCAGACAGACTCCAATATAACTTAAAATTTACAACATAACATAATTTACCAAAGTATTTATATACATTGCAGAGACAAATAACTTCCATTACATAGTCTAAATGGCAACGTTAACATTCTGAGCTGGTTGGCCAGAGAGCAGGGTTGGGTGGGCAACCGCACAGAACTTCATGGTGTGGGGCACTGTAGTCATCCCCCCCAGACAGACCAAGGTCTTTTTAACCCCCAAGGGCTGGGTCTGGAGCAGGGGAGGGGCCAGGCTGTGGGAACCCCAGGCAGGGGTTCCTACCATGGGTCAGGCTCCAGTTGCTAATCCTGGCAGGGCTGGAGAGGGATGGAACTTCCTCTTCCCTTGTATGGGCTGCTCCGGGGGATGGGTCTCTGGGAATCTCCTCCATCTACAGGAAGCTCTGTGGCTATGCTGCCTTCAGAGCACAGCCTCACTTCTGCACCCTCACTTCTGCGCTCCTTCACAGCTGGGCTCCCAGCCAGCAGCTGCAGAGCTTCCTGAAGCCATGGGAGGTTCCCAGAGATGGACCTGACCCACCTGGCAGAGAGGCCCCTGCAGGGAAAGAGGAAGTCCCTACCAGCCCGGCTGGGACTAGCAGCTGGAGCCCAGAGCATGGTATGAGCTCTCATCACTGACAACAGTAAGATTTCATGGGGGGAGCTCAGACTTCACAGTCTGTGACATGTTCTTCATGGCCATACATGAAGAACGTGTCACGGACCATACAGGACCATGGGCCATGTTTTTCATGGCCCATGGTCCTGTATGGACCATGGGCCATACAGGACCATCTGTATGACCATGGACCATGCAGGACCATCTGTAGGACCCCACAGATGAACCAAGCTAATGTCAAATAGCAGTGCAAACAGCCCCCTCAAAATACAATCTTAAAAAAAAAAAAACAAAAAAAAACCCACAACATTACCTCCCTGTATTAAAGGTTCTCAAGACAAATTATGTCACTTTCTAATTTGCATTTTTTAGGTTTGTTTTGGGGGGTTGTTACTTTAAGCTATGACTGCCTTTTATTATATTTTTCTCACAACAGAACTAAGAGACACCTGAGAGATGGTAAATCGAGTAGCATGTTAAACCTCCAACCTTTGCACTTGAATTTAAAACAGTCTTATAAGACATGGTTTCAAAAATGTGCCACTTCTGGAATAACATGACAAATGCCATTCACAATTGTGATCTGCTGGCAGAGGTTAGTCAGGTAAGCTCACA
This sequence comes from Dermatemys mawii, assembly GCA_007922305.1. NCBI lineage: Eukaryota > Metazoa > Chordata > Testudines > Dermatemydidae > Dermatemys > Dermatemys mawii. The sequence continues at coordinate 1,509,541 of ML677386.1, forward strand.
TAGTCCTTATCCACACTGCATGGTCTTATAAAATGCTTTCATTGAATCACTTCCACAAAAATATATATACATTTATTAAATACATCAGTTCACTGATACTCCTAAAATAATAATAGTGTCTGCAGGGATACAAATTTACCATAAGCTTTTTAATATCCATTACTGAGACTAGTAACGAACTTGGGGAAAAGGGAAACCCTTTTATATAGCAAACCTCTTTGAATTATTAACCAATCAAATAATTCGATGGGTGAAGCATGAAAATAAAATCACTTTAAGCCATGGAGAGTCCAATGAGTTGTTTTCCACTACCTTTTAGAAAGAGAGTTACCGATTTTTCCTTTTTTAAAAAATCTATCTTAACCAAAAATTCAAAACAAAATATGTAAAAAGCCTGATAAAAATCAGGTTGCCAGATAAAATATTAAAAAAGACTTCAGATGTCTCATTTTCCATTTCAGTTTCTCATGCTCTTTTTCTGTATGAGACAAGAGCAAGGAGGTTCCCCCATTGTTCATGAGACACCACTCTAACAGAAAGAGATACTGTCTGCACCACTTTCCAATATTTAGAGTAGCAAATTACTCAGCAGGACAGTGGATTACTAATTTTAATGATCTGTGTCTAATGCACGAGTGCTAATTCTAAACATGATCAATACAGACAAGAATTCCCATCAACACACTCAGAGTTTTATTTTATTTTAAATTACATTTATATTATGTTATTTTTACTTTTTCACTGAGAATTGACAAAAATCAAGGTTTTCAGTGTCCACGGAACTATGCTTGCATCAACAGAAGCAATGTAATTTCTAAAAGGTTTTTGTTTTTAATAGCACTTACACCTATTGGACAGTTAGACTAGACATACAACTAATGGAAAAAACTAGGAGTCTTTTTATATAAATATATATGTTTGAAAAAAGTCATACTGAACTGTTACCATTTCACTTCTGTGATAATGCTTTGAAAGCACTTAACAACAGCGCCATAAAATCACTAAAAATGCACTATCATGTGTTAGAAAAAAACAGAACAAATCATTTTGTTCAGTTATATTTTCTTGGGAAATTGCATCTTAACTATCCTAATGCGTCTTGAGAATAACGGTAAAGAACGATTGCAAAAAACCTCTGATAAATGGTGGGATATTAGATAAAACTGAGTTTTCTTTTATAAAGTATGTTCCTAGTAAAGAAACCTCTTGGGAAATTATTTCATTGACTTATACAATTATATCTAATGCACTAGCCATTTATATTAGGCATAATATACTACGGTTCGCCATTTTTCAACACAGAAGCAATTGCTTTCCACAACAATTCTCAACTCATCTCTCTCTAATACAGATGTAGAAAGACAGAACTCAGATAGCTGTCATCTTATAGCTATACATCACTGGTTTCTTATGAAATCACACTAACCCAGTGATCTGAATTGTTTGTCAAATTATCGGAAATCCAGGAATGTCACTAATGCTTTCTAGCATGGCTTTTCAGAGTTTTATAGCCTTATATTACAGTTTTTAAATTTCTTCAAAGGGTTTTGCAGGGGTATAACTGAAGGCTAAAATTGAATATACTTATACACATATAATGGTTGTAAATATTGATATTATGTTATATTTTTGGGCATATTAACATATGGCAGCAGTAAGGTTTAGTCAATAGGGCACTGTACTACAGTCAGGAGACTTAGTTCTCTTTCTAGCTTTGTTTCTTGATTCTGTTTCTAGACCTTAGACGAGGGGTTCCCAAACTTGGTTCACGGCTTGTTCAGGGTAAGCACCTGGCAGGCTGCGAAACACTTTGCTTACCTGAGCATCCGCAGGTATGGACGCTCCCGGCTCCCGGTGACCGCAGTTTGCCGTTCCTGGCCAATGGGAGCTGCGGGAAGCAGTGGCCCAGCTTTAGACCAATCTCTCATCTGTTTGTGTTTCTCTGTACCCTTTGTCTTCTCTATTTAGACTGTAAATTCTTCAAAGCATAGATTATTTTCTACTAGGGGTTTGCACAACACCTAGCAAAATGGGGCATCAACTTCAGTGAGGTCTCTAGAAAGTAGTATAATACAAATAATAAGAATTTTGACTAGCAGCTCATATGCAGCCTGTCACAGGATCTGCACAGGCTCTCTCTTTCTCCCCTGTGCTCTGGCTGATAGAAATAAGAATCTTCAAACCTTCCTCTGGTGTTTCCCTCTACTGCCTTTTATTTAAGTGCATAAGAGTAGCTTCAGTGCAAGAAAGTGCTTCCCTTTATCCCCCAACAGTTACCCTCCTTCTACCTTGTTCCAGGGTCTCCAGGCCCCTGGGGCACCCTCCCTATGGTGAGGGGACAGAGCAGCAGCCACCTCCTGTCCCCTTCCTGGCTTACCTCCCAACTGAGTTCAACTCAGGACTTTTCTAGCCCTCTCAGTCTGCAGCCCCAGCTGCGACCACTTAACACAGCCTACTTCAGTGAGTCAGCCCTTGTTAGTGCCCACAGCTGGGCTCCCTGCTGACTGCTTCAAGCTCCTGCCCCCTGCCCTCCTGCCGGAAAGCAGGGCTTAGCCAACAGGGGCAGGGCATTCAAGGGGTTTTACCCCTGCCCTGCCACACAGCCCAATAATGGACATGCAGGATTTGGGTAATTTTTAAACTCTGGAGGAAGTTTAGCTAGCAGCCATATTGCCTGACTTTTGAGGGCTGAATTTTTAAACAACATTCTTTTAATGATTACTCAGTTGTGTAACTTTTTGTAACTAAAAAGCAATTAAATGGTTTGTTTAAAAAATGAGACAATGTCCTTAATAATTAGGAAAGAAAATAAATTATACAAGTGTCAGTAACTGAAATCTGGATTTATATTCAAATTCAAGCTTTTTATCCTCAACATCAAGGCCCTGCACAACTCTTCCTTTGCTACTTTTCTGCTTTCATTCCATCCCAGCTGTTTCTTCCTCCATCTATCCTCTTCCCCAATTTCTTCTATACACCTCCTCTGTGCTGTCCTGCTACACACTTATTTGTGCTTTCTTCCCTGCCACCCCTTATACTTTAAACTCTCTCCCCCTCTTTCAGTGCCAAATAGCCTCCACTTCATATACCACTCCTGAAAAGATTTTTTGTGATAATAAACCTGAGATTCAGTAGATTAAAAAACACGAACCAACATATCTACAAGACCAAAGATCAAACTTTGATAAATTACGGTAATGACTTGAATTAAACTCCTTAGGGTAGTGACATGTCTCCCTGTTTATCTGTAACATGCCAAGTACAAAAACAGTGTTCAGAAAATAATTAACAATAACAGTACTGCTCCTGAGTCTCCTCTTTTTCTGTGTGTCAAAGGGTCTGATTCACTACTGCATTACTCTAATTTTTATGTCTGTGTAATTCTATTGATTTCAGAGCAGTTACACTGGCATAAAGGTGGAATAACATAGTGGTGAATTAGGCCTAAAACATGTGAGTAGTGATTCTTTGCTATGTTCCAACCAAGTAACAGTCCGTTTGTTATGAGAGTGTAAGAAGATCATTATGTCTGAAGGAGATGATTAAAAACAACACATATGAGGCTCTTGCAAAATATGAGCCTGAGCTTCATGGAAAAAGCAGTAAGGTTTATTATATTAATTCAATACTTCTTGCTAAATATAAAGTTTTCAAACTAAATATGCAATGGCATCTATATAAAATACCTACTTTTTAAGTATCAAGCACTGTTCTCAGAAGGGTCTTATTTTGCAAACAATTGCTGGTGTTATTCTGACATGACAAGTTATTTTTTGGAATACTGCTGTTAATCATGGTATGATGCTACATCCATGAATGGCTAGAATCTGAAGGAGATACTGCAAAATAGTTTATGCTCATATTTTAATTTATGTCCAAATTGTATTCTAACAGGGAATATCCTATGGATTTCAAATATGTATTTGAAACCCACAGTGTCTGTACAGTCCTTTGAAAATGTATAGGATAAGGCCAGCTTTTCAATAGTATTTGAAATTAATATTTAGTAAATCTATCTATCTCAATAGTATTTAAGCATCTAAAGATGCAGATAGGTGCTTAGTGGGATTTTCAAATGTACCTAGGTGCCTAATTCCCATTGATTTTGTGGATTTGGGCTAGTTCTGCTCCATCTTGATAATGCCAAACTGACAATTTTTATAATATCATTCAGAAGCAGGGGTTACTCATCTTGTGCAGTAATTGTGGTTTTTCAAGATGTGTCCCCCTATGAGTGCTCCACTGTAGATGTATCCATGTCCCTTCACTTCAAATCGGAGATTTTAAGTAGCAGTGTCTACTCTTCCTTTCCCATGCTCTGCCTTCCTTCTCCATCGCAGAGCTCATTGGTAAGAACTCTGATGTAGAGCAGAGGGTGGGAGGGGTGGGGTTTGTGGAGAACCCATAAGGACTCATATCTCGAAGAATCACAGTTACTGCACAAGGCGAGTAATCCCCTCTTCTTCAAGAGGTGTCCCTACAGGTGCTCCACAGCAGAGGTGACTCTACAGCAGTATCCCTGATGGAAGAGTGGGGCTTCAGAGTCAAATTTAATAATGAGGGTATTATTGCATTGGATGCTGAGTGATTGGGTAATGTTCAGCAAAAGTATGAGCAGATGCCCAAGTTGCTACCTTGCATATTTCTGTGATGGGGATGTTCTGGAGGAAGATTACAGAAGTGGAAGGAAATTTCGTGGAATGAGTTTGAACTCTGTTTATGATCCTGAGGAAAAAATTATGCTGTGAGTGTCTGCTGTAGTGTTTGGTATGCCTGGAACGTAGGCTGCTGAGATGCTGATGTGGTGTCAAATTCACCAGTTCCAGAATTTCACTGCCTCAGCACAAAGGGAAGGTGATCTCGCTCCTTCTTGGTGATTTATATAAAAATATATACTATGCTGTCTGTCATAATCTTTATATGTTTGACTATTCAAGAGAGTTTTTGACTGCCGAGGGCATCAATAGCAGTTTGCTTAATCTGTGTCTGAGACTATGGATCTTTTCCTACATCTGGGACTACAACTAAATGTTCAAAGGTCGATTCTAACTCCAGTACAACATCTAGAATTCATAGGGGCCTACCTGAATTTAGTGAAGGCCAAAACTTCCTCCTGTTACACAGATTCAACACCTAAACCAGCAATCTTGACAATCCAGACCAGCCCCCAGATCTCGGTTACAAATTGCCTTCAACTACTGGCAGGGTGGCAGGCACCTTTATAATAAGTCACGCAAGACTCCACATGCGTTGCCTTAAATGATGGCTTAAAACATTATATGCAACGCATGTGG